>JAVSCE010002775.1:0-33912 GCA_032199065.1 Smutsia gigantea
GAGTCGGTATGCGACTGTGTATAGATTCTACCTGCACTCGGGTGGCCCACCTGCCTGCTTCCCAGTGAGTAGAATTCCCCGGGTGAGCCCTGGGCTCCGAGAACTCCTGACGAACGGGGGTCCCATGATTATAATTAGACCCCTTCCACTTCACCCCAACCGGAGACCCCGATTCTGTAATATGGCTTTGCCTCTCTCTGTAAGTAAGGTGGACCCGAGGCATACCTCTTGTCTGGGGAGGCAGCAGATGTGGCTGGTGGCCTGAAGACCATCTGTTCTAAGCATTGGGCATGGATGGCCACATATATGCATGCGTGCACACACACACATGGGCTTGCACATGTGGACAGCATATGCCCAGACATGCAGAGCTGCAACCGGGCACAGACACACACACGGGCATGCATGTCCTTACATGTCATGTGCTTGCCCTCATGCTGGATTTCCCCACCGTGTGAGCTCCCCGCGGCCACTGTGACACAGTTAACAGACCAGGGGCTTCAACAGAAATATCTTGGCTCTCTGGTCTGCAAGCCAGAAGCCCCAGGCGAACAGGTGGTGCCTTCTGAGGCTTGTAGGGAGGGTCTTCCCAGGCCTCTCTTGCTTCTGGTGGCCTGGGGTGTTCCAGCTTGTAGGCATTGTGTCTTCATGTCGTCTTCCGCGTGTATGTCTTTGTGTCCAAACGACATTTCACCAGTACGGACACCCATGGTACTGGATCAGGGCCCACTCATCTTAACCTCATCATATGCTAAACCCCATTTCCAAATAAGGTCCGTTCTTGGGTGCTGGGGTTAGTACTTCAACATTTTTTTGAGGAGACATAGTTCAACCCTGACACTCACAGAAACACTGGAACCCGTGCTCCCTGTCTCCCATGCAGACACTCGGGAGCCCCGGCCCGTGCTCAGCAGATGCGGCACACAGGGACTGCCCAGCCCAGCGCAGGCCCTCGCACACGTCACGGCCCAGTGAACACGGCAGGAATAAAGCACACACCCCGGCCACATGTCCGCGTGCAGGCAGATGGCAGATGCCCAACCCCATCTCCTAGTCTTCATGCTGGTGCAAGGGAGGGAGCAGGGCATTTATTTATTCATCCCCTGTCACCCTCCCTGTTCCAGGTTGTTCCTGGGGGCACTGACTCCCTGGTACTTCCTGTCTCCCCAAGCGGGTCCAGGTGTGACCCTGCCTTAGAGAAAGGCCCCAGAAGAGCCGTGGGTGTTGAGTCACCCTAGGTGACTCCGGGAGGTCAACGGGACATGAAGGCATCTCTGAAGAGTGGTTCTCAGACCTCGGGGTGCATGGGAAGCCCACCCACACAGTTTCGCACCCCTGGCTCCTACCATGCGCCTACGGGTGCCCAGGTCTGCAGGAGACAGGTGCCCCCCTTCCAGGAAACAGCAAAGGAATCTGGGGTCTTCTCGGGGAAAGCTGACTAATTCCTCCTCCCTTCTCCCGGGGTCAGGGCGGGACCTCTGGCCTTCGCCCTCTCCCTTCCCTGTGCAAAAAGGGCCAAGCGTTTCCTAGCTGCGTGGGTCTTGGCCCTGGGGTCCCTCTGCCCGAATGCCCTCCCTGGGCCTCTGGTACATGCTATATCCCCCTGGTCTTTTCTCTCCTGACGCCAACTCCCAAGCAGAGGGTGTGGCCTCTCCCAGATAGTCAGGGTCGCAGTAGTGCCCAGTTCCGGGCTCGGCGTGCACAGGCCTGGGGAAGCCATTCAGGAGTTGGACCAGGTTGCCGCCACCCGGCAGGGTGAAGGAGGCGCCCACATGGCACGTGTGGGAGGAGCAACAGCCTTGCAAACAGCCAGAGACCCACAGGGACCTGCGACAGCCTCCTGAGTCCCAGAATGACCCAGAGTGACACTCCGGCAGAGCGAGGCCCCCTCCCCCAAGGACGCCAGGCAGACACGGACACAGCCCCTCCATCTGGGGAAGCCCCTCCCTGCTCTTCCCTGCATTGTTCATTCCTCCCGTTCCCACCCCACCCCCTCCGCGCTGCCGGTTCCCAGGCTCTGGTCCTGGGCTGGGGTGCGTGAGGGGCGTGCGGGGCCGCGGAAGCCCAGCCGAAGACTCCTGCAAGCGGGGCTGCACCAGTACCAAGCGTGAGAACACACGTGTCGGAGCGCGAGACTGCGCGTGCACGCGTGGGGCGGCGTTGTGCCGCGGCGTACACAGCAGGCGCGCCATAAATGCTTCGCTGGCGGATGGCTGCTAGGAAGGAGGGGCGGGACCACACCAGGAAGGGCAGCCGCAGAGCTGTGGATTCGAATCCTGTCTCGCGGCTTAGCAGCTACCCGAGCGGCGCGCAGAAGCGTGACTCAGTTTCCCCATCCATAAAAAGGAAAGTCTAATCTCCTCCCACGTGGGGAGATGTGACCAGAGAATGCACGGTAGCGCTGAGCAAAACGCTCGGCCTTGAGAACCCTGTCCGCCCTCCTTCCCCACCCTGTCCCAGACACTCGCGGGTGGAGAGGGATGCTGACCCGCGCCCCTGTCGGCCCTCTCTCCCCAGCAGGCGGGAGTCGCGGCTTCCTCACTCCTTAAATTGTTTAATTGGAGACAGAGGCGGGTGTGCAAGAGACAGACAAATCCCCGAGTGGGCGAAATGCAGGGGCCTGAGCCCCGGGCCCCCACGTCGGGCTCCAACCCTCACTAGCGCCCCCTTGGATGCGCCCTGGGCGCTCAGCCCCTACGCACTGGAGGCCCCGGGCCGCCGCCCCCTCCCCGCCCCGCGGTGCCAGCCTCCCTCTGGTGCCCGTCGGGCGCGGTGTCTGCGGCCGCCCCGGGGTGGGGGATTTCTAGCCGACGGCGGCCCTAGCGGCGTCTCCCTCTCCCAGCTCCTGGCGGCGGGCTGCCGGGCCGAGGGCGGGGCGTCTGCACAGACCCTCCTTTTGTGAGCGGCGCCTTCCCCGGGCGGCCTGGCGCTCAGAGCCCGGGCACAGCGCCAGCGCCCGGAATAGCCTCCCTGCCCCGCCGGCCGCCCCACGCCCCGCCGAGCCGCCTGACCTGCCCGGCCGGCCGCGGGGCGGGGTTGGGGATGGGGGTGGGGCAGCGCCCGGCCGCGCAGCGCCGCCACCCGCCCTCGTGCAGCTAGGCCTACTGCGTGCACATCACTGCCTGCAGATCCCCATCTGCATGTAAACACTCGTGTGCAGACATCCGCCTGCGTGCAAGGCTCACTGTGTGCATACCGTCTTTGTTTGCAACCGTGTGTGCAAATTCCCAATGAACGCAGACCCGGCCTGCATGCACAGAGCAGATAGCCTCCATGCGTGCAAACACCCGTGCGCACTGACATTCAAAGATCCACTGCGTGTGACATCTAAGTGTGTGCGAGAACTCACTGTGAACCGGCACATACACGCTCAGGAGTATCCATAAGTGGAGGTGTCCCATACTTTCAAATACCTTTGTGCAATTACCTATGTGTGGGTAAAAACCCTATTGTGTGCACACCTTTATTTTGCTGCGTAACGTGTGTGGTCATCAGGATAGTGTGAACATTTTCCAAGTATAATTGCTCACTGTGCTGACCCCACACCAGAAGATCTGGGGTGTGAACAGTTTGCAGGGTGCTCCCCTGAGAACTGGAACCCTCTCTAAAGGTCCTTTATGCATGCCTCAGTTTACCCCACATGGAGAGAAACTCTGCTTTGCTTGAGTCTTTTCCGGTTCTGGGAGAGGCTCTGAAGGCATGGGAGGAAGTGGGTTGCACAGCCCCTGCAATGTGTGGTTTTGGACAGTGGACTCCGGCATGCAGGGCTGGGGGCAGGGCCTCCCCGGGCCTTCCTGGAAGCCCGGGAGGCAGGTGAGAGGGCAGGCAGGCTCCGTGGGCAGGATGCCAGCGGGTGGCTTCCCTGAAACTGGGCACAGCAGCTGGGAGAGGTTTCCGGGACTGCCCAGCCCCACCTGGCCCCGGGCACTCTCGGCAGATGGGCGGGGCAGGCGGGCAGTGCCAGGAGAAGCCAGGCCCCAGCCTGCAGAGGACTGCCCAAGAGCCATCCCCTTGTGTGCGTGCATGTGTGTGGGCCATGCGGGTGCGAATCCTGCAGCCCGTATGCAAAGGTAGGTGTGTGCGCGCGCATACACACATAGGCCTGCATTTGTGTGCTGTCCTCGAGCCACAGGACCCAGAAGTGGCCACGGGGATCCATACCTGTCCTTAGGCTCCCCAGGACAGAGAAATGTGCCTGTTTTGCTCACTGCTTTGCTCCAGCACCTGACGGTTGGTTGGCGCTCAGTACATGTTTGTAGAGTGAACAAATGAATAAACAGACACATCATTCTGCAACTATGTACAGAGTGTCTACATGTGCTGGGCACTTGTACATCGGGAACAACAGAAAGATCCCTAGACTGACATTCCAGACACGTACACAGGGCGTGAATAAGCTCACACCTGCATACACCTAGGGGTCCCAGGCACAGCGATGAGGAAACACCTGAGTCCACTTTACTTCACTCACCTGCTGAAAGCAGGGCCAGGTGGACACACCACCCTGGTGGATGGGCACATTTTTGTGTACTTGATTTTTCCACTTCCCTCCTTGCCATCGGCCTGTGCCTTCCCCCGCTGCCACCCCTCCTCCTGACCTCTCTTACGAGGCCACTGAGCGCCCACACATGCTCCAGCGGTTATGGGAGCACAGAACACAGGGATTCCTCAGGGCTCGGTGAGCCCCACACCCCCACTCCCCAGGCATCTCTGTTGCCAAGCTGTCCCGTGGTCTGGAACTGCCTGAGCTTCTAGGGGCTTAGGCTGTTGTCTGCAGAAGGCTCCAGAAAATGGGCGGCCAGAGTTGGCAGGGTCAGAGCTGTGCAGGATGGGGCGTTGAGGGAGCAGCTCTTGGATATCCTCTTTCATTTTACATCCTTCCATTTTACAGCCAGGGAAACTGAGGCCCAGAGAGGGGAGGGCTTGCCTATGGAGTGGGAGTCGGGAGAGGGGAGATTGCGAGGAGTACATGCCCTGGCTGAGCCGCCTCTTTTTTCTCATTCCCTTGCAGTCAAAAAATAGTAGGTTCCCACAGCTGCCTGCCCGCAGGGGTGAGGACAGGAAGGTAGAGGGTCAGGGGGGGTGGGGGGATAGAGCTAGGAGACAGGTTCGAGGTAGTGGGGGACGGTTCGAGGGCAGCACCTAGGGGTGGGGATTGGGAGATCCTCTTTGCGTCCTGGGGACAGTCAGAGATGCGGGAGGGAGGCCAGAAACACCCATCTGAGCAGACAGACACACACACAGCTGACAGCCAGTCTGAGACACACACACTCTTTGGTCCTTTTGTATCAACAGATGCTCTGTACCCAAGCCTTCAGAGGGGGCTCCCAGGGACCCTGCCTCGCTGGAGAGGGTGTGTGTGTGTGTGTGTGTGTAGGTGTGTGCCTGTGTGCTTGGCATGTATGCACAGGTGGTTTGTGTGCATGCAAGTTTTTGTGTGTATGAATGTGCACGTGTTTGTATGCATAATTGTGTATAGGTGGGCATTTGGGTAGATGTGTGTGCATATTTTTGAGGGGATGCCCATGCGCACACACACATTTGTGGGTACGTATGTGTCTGGTTTCTGGGTATACCTGTGTGTGTTGGGGAGGGAAGTTCCAGGTGTCCCCCACATCCAAGCCCTGAATTCGGGGATCTAGTGTCATGGGGCCTAGTAACAGCTATCATCTACCCTTTCATTACTATGTATCTGACATTTTTACAAAACATTTCATATTTATTTTCTAAAGCTAGGTCTATTGAGGTATAATTCACGAACGGTAAATTCATATTTTTTCGGTGCCTAATTCCATGAACTCCCACAAGCATACCAGTCGGGTAACCTGCACACAATCGAGATTTAGATTTCAGGTGGCCCTTGTGCCCACTGCCAGCCCCTGCAGCCACTGAGCTGCCGTCCATCCGGTCTGGCCTTTTCCTGAAAGTCACATAACTAGGATCCCACAGGCGCAGCCCCCTAAACCCAGCCTCAGGCATTGCCCCATATATAGTTTGTTCCTTTAAAAAACAAAAGGGATGTAATTCACATACCATAAAAGTCATCCCTTTGAAGTGTAAATTAAGTGGTTTTAGTGTATTCCCAGAGTCGTGCAACCATCACATCTAATTCCAAAATACTTTTATCGCCCCGAAAGGAAGTCCCCTCCCCCAGCCCCTGGTTCGTTCTTGATATCCACAAACCGGGGTCGCACCCTGTGTGGCCCTCTGTGTCCGGCGTCTCTCACTTCCTAGAGTTTTGGGGGTTAGTTTCCTCCTCCTTATTGCTTATGTTACTCCAGGGCTCAAGGGCGGACCTCCACCTGCTCACCGAGGGGCAGAGAGCTGGGCTGTTTGCAGTTTTTGGTGATTAGGAACATTCATCTCCGGGTCTCAGTGTGGTCCGACGTTTTCATTTCTCTTGGGTAATACCCAGGGGTGGGATTAGTGGGTTCCATGGTGAGTAAACACCTTCCATCATTAATTCACTTATTCCTCATAATCTTGGAGGTAAGTGCTGTTATTAGATCTTTTTTATAGGAGGTAGTTCTTCTCACGGATGTCTCTGTCCTTTGCACACACACGACAGGTTGCACCCACCCCCACCCCAGGTCCTCCAGGGCCCCAGCAAGTGTCCAAGGCAACCCACGGCACAGTAGCATGCCCGTCACACCCCACGCCCCCGGAACAGACGCTGGTGGGGCCTGCAGACCCAGACGTGCTGCAGACACTGCGATTTGTTCGACTTTCCAGCCAACCCGTCTCGTCCTGACAGTAATTAGCTCCCAGACTGGCGGGGAGCCGGTGAACAGGCTCCGAGTCATCGCCGCGGCCCCACGCCCACAGGCCACGGCACCGGGCGGCGTGCGTCCACGCCGGGCGCCCCCTCCTCCCCAGCTGTTGCGGACAGGCCCCAGAGAGTCAGGCCTGGGTTCCCACCTCCTTCCTGGACCAGGCCCGTCGTGCCTTCCCCGCGGGACAGTACCCCGCGGGCTCCGGAGCATGCACAAGCTTGCCCGCGAACGTGCGCACGCCCACACACCCCAGAGCTCCAAAGGCGTCCGGGCGCCGGTGGACAGGCCACGCGCGCCCCGGGACTGGCGGAGGGTGGGGCCCCGAGGGCGCACGCCCCGCCCCGGCCCCGCCCCTCCGGCCCGCCTGCCCCTCCTGCCCCGCTCGCCTGGGCGCAGCCAGGAAGACCTGCGGCGGCGGCGCTGGCGTCACGGGTTTCCACTGGGACCTTGCGTGGGGGCCGGGATTCCCTGGCGCAGGAAGGCCCGTGACGGCGGCGCCGGAAGGCTGCACCGGGCTGGGATGACATCAGCCCGCGCGTTTCTGGAGCCTGTCTGGGCGGGGGGCAAGGGGCGGGGAGGACCTGGAGAAATTAAAGGGACTCCGGCCGCCAGTGCGCGCTGCGCTCGGTACCTGCCCGGCCGTGGGCTGAGCTCTGTGCTCCGAAGACCCATGACGTCCATTTCACAGATGCGGACACTTGAGGCCTTGGGCTTCCACCTCTGAAACTTGTGGAAAGCGCCCAGCGCATGCCTGGCGAATAGGCCACTGCTGGGTTCTCATTTCACGATTCCCACATAGTCCAGAGATAGGGGCCGGGGCTGGCACCCCCTTCTCTCCAGCGCCTCCTGGGGTCCGGATCCCCTTCCCGCACGTCTCGCTCTCTCTCCTGCAGCAAGCGTGGGAGTGCTCTGGCGCCACGCATATCTGTCCACACTGTTGGTCTCCCCTGCTCCGGCCGCCGGTGTGGCCCGCGTCCGAGCCAGGACGCCCGAGCTGCGGGGTGGGGTGGGGTGTGCCCCCCCTCCCGGCTGTCTGTCTCCGTGATGAGGGCAGGGCGAATGACTATAAAAATAGCCTGGAGGAGGCGAGTGCTATTTTCAGTCGGAGTGGCTTGGGCCCTCCCAGTTCCCCTGGTGAGCAGCCTTTGGGCCTGGGCTGGGGGGGGGCGGGGGACGCTCTGCTTTCCAGGGTCCCCACCCCTCCTGGGTGCCCCACTCGCCAGGTCCCAGGGTCAGCCAGCCTGCCCTTCTGTGTGCACGGCCCGCTCTGGGGGTGTCTGAGGCCACCTTTCTTCAATCCCCACCCTGCCTCCCTACTTCCCTAGCCTTTTGTTGGGCGGGAAGGCTGCTTTCTATTTTGGGAAGGTGTTGGAATAATTTTCCGAGCTATTTTTAGCCGGTTTGGGGATTCCTGCACCCAGCCTCGGCCAGCCTCCGCCTCCCCCTTGGCTGACCCAAGGTTTGCCTTGATCATAAAGGGCAGACAAGGACACACAGCCCCCTAGAGAGAGGAGCCCCCCTGGGACAAACCTGGAGTGGGGAGACCCCCATATTTCCTGGTCGTGGGGGGCAAGGAGCTCTCAAGGGTGTTTCCACGTTCCAGGTGAGCCAGACATTCTGGCCTCCAGGAATCTATGACATCCCGCATCAGAATTCCTTCTCCGGGGCAGGGTGGGGCTCCGTGGACTCTGACCTTTCACCTCCTTCCAAGATGTGACAGGTCTGCGCTGCTGAGAAGGGATCTTGACCCCCTCGTCCCTTGACTGGAGGGTCCCATGTCCCCAGGAAGAGTATCTCAGGGTAAACCGAGGCACAAGGTGGATGAAGGAGTGGGCCACATCTTAGGCTCATTCCCTGATGGCTTCATTTTCATCCACACATAACAGATTAAATGCTGGATAAACTTCGGGTAGTGACTTCATCTCTGTGCCTCAGCTGCCGCCTTCGGGAAATGGGGTAGTAAATTGCAACACTTATTGTAAAAATGTGAGTATATTAAAGATCTTAGAACAAGATCCTGGCAGGAGACGGGGCAGGGTGGGGCGGTGGGGGGCAGAAAGATTGCTGAGATGGGTCTGGCTGATGCTGAGAGGAACATTTTGGGCTCTAGCTGGCTCCACACGTTGAGACAATTCCTCAGCCATTTTTTTTTTTTTTTACTTAAAGTCCTTGAGGCCGCCAGGAGCAACCCCATGCTACAGATAGGAAACCGAGGCCCTGGAATAATTTCATAGGCCAAGGGTCTCATGACTGGTGACACAGGAGAGGCCACTGTAGTCTCCTGATTTGTCTGCTCTGACCCACACCGTATTCCACAGCTGCCTTTCGGATCCTTTCATCCCTTCCTCCACTCATTCAGCAAATATTTGCCGGGCACTGTATGAGTTTCCTACCTGCTGTAATAAGTCACAAAGAGCAGCTTAAAACAATACAAGTATATTCTCTTACAGTTCTGGGTGGACAGAGGTCGGAAATCAGTCTTCCTGGGCACAAATCAAGGCTTCCACAAGGCCCGACTCCTTCTGGAGATGCTAGTGGAGCATCGGTCTCCTTCCCTTTCTCAGCTTCTAGAGGGCCTGGTCCATGGTCGCGCGTCAAGTCAGGTGGCGATCACACGGGCTTCTGTCTTCACTTGACCTTCTCTGGGTGACTCTGGCCCTCCTGCCTCCCTCTTATAAGGACCCTATGATTGCTTTGGCCGAAATAACCCAGGATGTTCTCCCCATCTCAAGATCTTTAATTTATTCCTATGATAAAACTCTGCAAAATAGTCACAGGTTCTAGGTGTTAGGAAGTGGACAGCTTTGGGAGGAGCATTATTCAGCCACTCAGGGTCCCCTTCTTCGGTCAGGCCCTGCTAGGTGTG
The DNA here is from genome assembly GCA_032199065.1 of Smutsia gigantea. NCBI lineage: Eukaryota > Metazoa > Chordata > Mammalia > Pholidota > Manidae > Smutsia > Smutsia gigantea. The sequence goes on from JAVSCE010002775.1 coordinate 9,640, forward strand.
GGACAGACAACTGGGAACAAAAGCTGATGGGAGCCTGCCCTCCTGGAGCTCACAGTCCTGGGTTCCCTGCTGCTTTGATTAGATGGACACAACGAGGAGAAGTAATTAGAGATAGCGTTGCCAGATAAAATACAAGACTCTTGGTTAAATTTTAATTTTAGATAAACAACAAATAATTTTTTAGTATGAATGTGTTCCACTTACTATTTGGGACTTGCAAAAAAATGTATATATTTTTTAGTATGTTTCATTTACTATTTGGGTCCTGCTTACATTAAAAGAAAAAGTTGTATAGGACCCCTAGGCCTGACTAGGCTACAGGTTATAATCTATCATGGAAGAGCTTTAATCTGGGGCAACGGATTAACCAAGATATGGGTCAAGCTGGCTCTGGCCACGGTGTGAAGAACACGGCCCAGGTACAGAGCCCTGTTCTGCACGCAAGGGCGCAGCTGGTGCTATTCTAGAGGTTTCTCCCAGTTGTATTTTACAGTCCATGTGTGAGTGGGCGGGCCCTATGTTGAAGGCTCCACCCCTCCTGCCTGAACGTGCGCATCCTGTCCGCTTCAGTTCCCTGGGACGCTCGTCCAATCAGAGGCCGAGCCTTAGCGTTAGCCTGTGAGAATGCTCTTGCCCACCTGGCTCTGGGGCCTTAGCCGCGGCCGTGGGGCGGAGCCTGGCGCTGAGCTTTCTGCGCAGCCTTGCGGGGGCGGTGCTTTGCTCTGGCGCCCACTACGCAGCCACGTGGCTGGCGAGGCCTGCCAGTAGCTTCCCGCGCAAACGGCAGTCTCCGAGACGCTTCCGAGGGCCGCCGGCGACGCTCGCACTCCCGGTGCGCCGTAGGCCCTCGGAGGCCCTGGAATGCGGCCCAGTCGGGGTTAGGGCCATAGGGCCCTCCCGTTTCCGCGCCGGACGCCCCGGCTGGGCTGTGGCCTGGCCGCTCGCAGGAACTTAGGGGGAGTCTGAGGCCCCCAGGAGGGTCCCGGCCCATCAGACGGAGCCTCCCGCCCGGGAAGCAGGCGACGGGCGGCGCCCCTTCCGAGAAGGGAGCCGGACCCGCTCCCAGGGGCCTCCTGGATTCGGAGAAGAGAGATGCGAGGGCCAGAGCGCCGGGAGGGAGGCGGCTGCCGACTTCGGAGAAACGGGGAGGAAGCGGCGGCCGGCCGAGCGGAAGTCAGCTCAGCCCGGCTTGGAGCTCTGTGCTGGCCGGCCGGCGCAGAGGCCAGCGTGGGGAGCTGCCTATACGCATCCTCCCTGTGCATCCCCTTGTATCACAGCAGCCATGACAGCGGGCCGTGTTTTAATATTTATTTTTCATTTTTTCCGTCGTGCCAGCTGACTTTTGCAAGCCTATGGCGTCTGTCCGTGGCAGCCGGACTGTGGAGATAAGGCTCAGCAACGGACGGTAAACGCGGGTCAGCATGCGGCAGGAAATGCTCCCGGAATCAGGGAGTCCGCGGCCACTTCCTCCTGCTATCCCCAGTTGGATGTTGAGGGCGTTACAGCACCTTGTTGAATGCCTATTATGCCCTTTACGCCTATTAAATATCTAAGTATCTTCACAACCACTTCGGTTATCATCTTCATTTGGAGAGGAGGAAACAGAGACGCAGAGCCACGAGCGGCTGAAGTCCCCAGCGAAGTTGGCGGCAGAACCTGCCCCACCTGGTCCTCTTGTCCGATGCTTTCAGAGGCCGTGCGGACGCACCGCTGAGCCCTCGCGGCGTCCCGCGATCCTGGGCCTAAGCCCACCGCGCTCCTGTCCTGAGGTGTCTCCTGAAAACAAAGAGCCCTCAAGAGCCCACAGAGGGAATGTCTCCAAGTGTGCCAGCCAGGAAAGAGACCAGACGTGAAGGGCATTTCCTCCCTCCCTCTGCTCCAAATGGCCAGGATTGGGCTGGCAGCGAGACAAGACAGCAGGAGCTGGGAGCAGGGCAGTGTCCGCCACTCCCTCCCGGTGATGGGATGTTGCAGGGAAAGCAGTTACATGACCCAGGGGTCTGGCGTTGGCTTCCTTTTATCCCTAAGCCCCTGTGTTTTATCCTCCCATTAGATGGGTGACCGTAGCTCTGACCCCATCGTTGTGCCCCAATTGTCAAGTGAAACTTTTAGATCCTGGTCTGAGAATTCCTCCTTTCCAGTGGCAGCCCCATCCCATGTGGCCAGGAGAGCGGGGACATGAGTGCCTGCCAAACACGGAACCTTTCCAGGTTCTCCTGATACGCAGGGAACGGGCTGGGGGCAGACAAACTCCCTGGCAAAGCAAGCAGGGCTTTTCCTGAATGTTCTCCAGGGCAGGAGCTCACCTTTCTTCTCCTAACTGCCGATCTCTTACCCAGGACCTGAGGCTTTAGAAGCGGTGGTGTCAACACTACTTGCTCCAGAATCCCAGTGTCACTCAACGCACAAGGACTCGTTTTCCTGATCATGAAGATCAGCAGAGTAAGAGGGCAGAATGGAGGTCGTCTCATATGAAGGCACGAGAAAGGACATGGGTGCCCCATGGGATTGTAGAACAAGTGAGGGGCAGAGCTGGGATCAGGACCCTGGGGGCCTGCTGGCTGGCCCAGCTTACTTCACTGCGCTCTGCTTCCAGGCAGGCTGACGGTCCGTGTTCTGACCAGAGGAAAACTTTCTTTCTCAATCTTGGGCTTGGAGTTCTTCCCGGAGTGATAAACGTTTTGGCAAAAAGGCGTGCCACACGCTTAGGGCCGGCTCGCCACAAGGCCTTGCGTCATCAGTCTTCCCAGTTAAACCCTGTGCTGGCTTCTACACATCCACCACATGTGTCCTGCAGAAAGCGCTGAGCCTGACGTGGCCACCCAGGGGAACCCGCCACCCTGGAGCTCTCGCTGCCTCCGAGGTCCCTAATGTGGGACTTCTTCCCTCATGTCTTTGCATCTCTGGGGGAGACTGAATCCTGAGCCCGCCTCGTTGGCTGCCTCACTTGGACCCGCCAGGAGGGCGGGAGCTGCAGAGGAGGCAGGCGTCCGGAGCAGGGATGTTCCGATGGGAGGGCTTCGGGGCTGGCAGCCGTGGAAGGCAGAAGTCCTGGTGGACTGGATTCAGTTTTTCACTTGGCTAAGGCCTTCTGCTTCTGCACCCGGGCCTTGTGAAAGTGTTTACCTTTTCTTTTTTCTTTATTAAAATACTGATAATATACAATCTTATCGTGGTTTCAGATGTACATCACAGTGTCATTTAGCCTTTCTTTAGCATGAAAATAAAGCTTCCTAATTATTATAAATAAAACGTGCTGAGTGAAGGTTGACTGGGGGTAATTGTTCTCTGTTTCGGTCAGTTTCCAAAAGTTTCTCTCTAGTGGAGTCTCTTGGTGCCAATGTTTTCGTGTAGGAGAATGTTAAATATCGAGGCTGGTGGGCGTGGAGATGCACCGCCCACGGCCCTTCGCAGGAGGACGAGTTGCCCAGCCTCTGGGAGTGTGGTCCGTGGACGCCCTTTAGCCGTCGGCCTTGGGGAGGTGCTTCAGCTGCAGAGAGCTGCCTGGCCAGAGGTCACAGCGTTCTGAAGGCAGCCTGTCCAATGGCCAATCATTGATGGACATACAAAGGCCAGGGGACAGTTCTGACAGGCTGTTTCAGCTCCAGAGAACCCCCTAGGGTAGCGGAGACCCCTCCCAGCCCCCTCCAGGTTTGATCCCCAGAGTCCTCGGAATAAACATCCTGCATACCACGCAGTCTGGTTCCCAGAGAACCCCTTGCGCCTACAACGCTGGGATACCCTCTGTGTGTCTGCATTTCACATTCCTTTTGGAGCGCGATGACTTTGAAGTTACAGGAGAGATGGAAGGATGTTAGGGCTAGGCTTCTGGAATTAACTGACGGACCCTCACAGTTCCCACAGTCCTTGCTTCCGATAGCCTGAGACCGTGTTTTGGCGTGAGTGTCCCATCTTGGTGGTGGATGGTGCCTCTTATCTCTATAAAGAACCCCTGAAGGTCTCCTTTGATGCCTTTGGCCTCGCCTTCAACGCTGAAATAAAGGACTGGTTGTTAGAGTGACTTGCTGAAGGTCACAGGGAGGCTGGGCTGTTTCCATTTGAGGTTTTTAAATGCATTTGAAAGAAGAAAAGGAGTAGGTACTGAAACTGGAAGGGAAAAAGACTGTAGATTGACAGTGAGGGAATAAATGAAATGTGTTCAGTGGAAATGCAGTGAGGTATTCCCTCAGCCAAATGGAAGGATGTGGAAGGACCTGTGGCAGTGGGTTGGTGAGTGTCTCCCCCAAATACACGTCCACCTAGAATCTCCCAGTGTGACTGTATTTGGAAATAGGCTCTTGGCAGATGTGATTAGTTAAGATGCCTGTGCTGGGTTAGGGTGCACCCTGATGCAGTGACTAGTGTCCTTATGCGAAGAGACACACAGGGACAAGAGGACAAGCCTTGTGATGATGGCAGCAGAGACTGGGGAGCTGCGGCTACTGGCCAGGGACTGCAGGAGCCACCCGAGCTGGAAGAGGCAGGGAGGACTCTCCCCGGGAGCTTTCCGAACAGCAAGAGCGTCATGTCGGTTGTTTTAAGACACCCAGTTCACAGCCCTTTATCACAGTAGCTGCAGGACACCCACACACCCATTCCCTTTAGGAGTAAGAGGTCTTGTGGGTGGGACTGACCCCTGCAAACCCAAGGACTGGGTACCTGTGACAGTCTTGGGTGTCTGGCCCTGGGTGCTGCAAGACTTCCCATCTCTCTCTCCCCTCCTGCCTCCGTCTCACAGGGACCGTTGTGGGAACACCGAGCCCCCAGGGGAATCCAGAGTCACCCCCATCTCAAGATACTTAATTCCATTTGCAAAATTCCTCTTGCCCCACATAAGGTGACATATCCACAGGTTCTGGGGACTAGGATGTGAGTGTCTTTGCGGGTCATTTTCCTGACCTCCCAAGCCATGTACAGGCTTGTCTGTCCTAGAACCTCATATATGAAATCATACCGGCCATCCTCTTATTTCGCTTGGCACAAAATTTTGGAGTCATCAGGTCACTGGATGTCATGGTGCTTTACTCCCTTATGCTGCTGAGTGGGGTTCCGGGCTACGCATGCAGCACTTTGCTTATCCATCCACCTGTTGCTGAATACCTGACATGTTCCCAGATTTTTGACTATTACGAGAAAAGCTGCTCTGAATAATCCTTCCAAGAATTTTTGCGGACATATGCTTCACTGTCTCTTGTGTAAATATCTATGAGAGGAATTGCCAGATCATAGAGTAAATGTGTGTTCAGTTGTATAAGAAACGGCCAGACCTTTTCCCAAAGTGGTTGTAGCATTTCACACTCCTACCACCAGCCTCTGAGCGGTCTGATAGCTGTATGTCCTCAGCAATGCCGATCTTTACATTTTAGCCATTCAAGTGGATATTGGGTAAGGTTGCATTTTGTGTGTGTGTGTGTGTGTGTGTGTGTTAAAATATACACACATGAAATTTACTATTTTAAGTGTGCAATTCAGTGGTGTGTACATTCACATGTCATACAACCATCCCCACCCTCCATCTCCAGAACTTTCCATCTTCCCAGACTGAAGTTCTGTCCCCATGAAACACTAACCCCCACCCCTCCTCCAGCCCCTGGCCCACCACCCACTTTCTGTCTCTCTGGAAGTGGCTCCTCGGGGGACCTCCTGGGAGTGGGATCAGACAGGGTCTGTCCTTCTGTGTCTGGCTTATGTCACTGCCACCAAGATTTATCCATGTTGTAGCAGGTGTCATAATTTCCTTCCTCTTTAAGGCTGGGTACCATTCCAGTGTGTGCACGGACCATGTTGTGTTTATCCATTCTGTCATCATGGGGTCACGAGGTTAGTCTCTTTTCAGTTTTTGAACTGCTTTCTCATTGTACACTTTTTGATACATGGGGGAAAATTTTTTATTGTAGTTGAATCTACAAATGTTTTACACAGAGAAAGTTCTTCTCTGCTCAGGGGTCAGAACCACCCATTTACAGACTTTTTATTAAAAATTTAATACCTTCCACAGCCAAGACTCACTCGACTTCCTCCCTGGGGAGCTCTGGCGGTGGAGGGCAGTTTCTGCCTGACCGGAGAGCCAGGGAGGGTGACATTCAGCTCTTCCCAGGCACCAGGCCCTTGAACGAGCGAGGCCCTCTCCTGTGGTCCCGGCGGCCGTGCCCGACAGCAGGAATCCCAAACTGTGGGCCGCGTGGCCCAAGCGGGGGCAGGTCCTCGAACAGCTTTCCCGCCTAAGACTCTAACTGCAAACGGGAAAGCGCATCACAGCGGAGGGCGACCTTGTGCTGCCGCCGGAAGGCCAGGTCCGGAGAGGGAGCGGAGGGGAGGCGGGGGCCCCTTGCTGCTGGAGTCAAGCCCGTGGCATCCTGCCCCCCATCCCCAAGCAGAAGGGAGGGCCCAGAGCCGGCAGAAAAGAAACAGTGAGCCTTTTTATTGTGGATTAATTCACTTTGTATTAACAATTCCACACGATATTAAAACACTGCGAGAAAGTGGGTGTGGCACGCCTGGAATCTTTTGTTAAAAATCATAAATAAAAACCACTGGACATTCACGCGGATGGGGTAGAACCTGCTAGAACCACAGATGACTTCTGAAAACCGGAGCGGTCTTTACAGTGTTTGGCAATGGTTTCCATGGACACGGAAGGAGGAGGGCGGAGCAACTGAGAGAGTATGGCTTCTTTTCAGGCCCCGTGGCAGGCGGGCTGCCGTAAGTGCTCTGGAAGGGCGAGAGGCCTTTGGTGGCCTCACCTTGGCCGGAGGAGCGGGTCTGAAGGCCTCTTCCTGCCCACGAGGGAGGCGGCGCGCGGGGTCAGTTCCCCAGCCGGGTGAGCTGCCTGGAGGCCCGGGGTGGCCCTGCGCACGTGGGGAAGAGAGGCAGCACCTGCGCCGGGCCGGAGGTCACAGCTGAGTCACTTAACGCTTGGCCTGGGGGTCCCCTCTGGGGAGCACACTCTAGCCTCCTCCTGGAGTCGGGGAGGGGAGGAAAGGAGCCCCATCGGCTACCGGGCTGGGGCTCGGCGGCCCAGCGGAAACGGACCCAGGCTGCAGGAGAATGGGGACCCTGTGCCTCCTACCCTGGCCCCCGTTTTGGCAGGAAGGGCATCTTTAATTCTCTCCGCCATGACTGGGCTGAGATGCTAGCTTCCCCACGGCCCATGCTCCTGCCTGCCAGCTCGCACACGAAGCCCGTGGTCCCAAGCGGACACTTGCAGGCAAGCATGAACAGTTACTAATGCTTCAGGCCTACACTACGGACACTAAGGTTTACTCTAAAAAGAAAGAAAGAGAAAGGAAAAGGGTTTTTTTTCCCACTCACCTAGAAAGAAACCCAGGGTAGCTTCTGCTGGTGGCCACCTCCCTGGGGTCCGAGGCTCAGGGGACAAGGAGAGGGCCCTGGGGGAGGCAGCTGAGTAGACGTGGTGATGGGCAGAGGGGACCCCGTTCTCACCCTCTCAGGCCCCGGGCTCTCCCACCTGAGAGAAGTCTGAATTTGCTCCAGGCCAGGGGCAGGGTGGCGGGAGGAGGCTGGCTGGCTGAGCCTGCAGAAGGCAATGGGGCTTGACCGGCTCCCTCAGCCAGGGTTCTGGGGCTTCTCCAAGTCACTGGAGTAGGGACACAGTGGCGCGGGGCTCGGCACAGCTGGCGGGGCAGGGGCCGGAGAGAGAGAGGAGGCCTGAGCCCCGGGGCACACCCGATGCTGAGATGGGGGCCTCCTGTCCTCTTCGGGGCCTGGCGGCCAGAGAAGCCGTACGGGGCAGGGTCCGGGACTGCAGGAGGACAGACGAGTGGGCAAGGATCTGACACGGGCTCAAGGGGGTAAGGCCTCTTGCACAGAGCATGGGGGGTCGTGGTCACCAGTCAACATGGCTGGTGGGCAGGGCGGTGGGGTGGTCAGCTAAAGGGGCTTCTATAAGCCTCACTGCGCCGCCCGCCCCCTCTGAATCTGTGGGTTAATCCCCGCCATGCCCAGGCCTCCCCCAGGGAGAGTTCTGGGGTCTAGAACGGGCTTCGGTTCCTGCTGCGGAAGAAGGAGAGGGGCGCCCCGGGGCTGGCTGGTTCCCTGCCCAATGAAAGGGGCTGCAACAGTAGGAGCCTCTGTGGCCTCCCTGTCCCACTGCAGGTTTGGGGGAGCCAGGCCCCCAAAGGCCCTGGTGTTCCCGGACCAGCCGGGGAGAAAGGCTGGGCCCTCTAGTGGGAGCCAGCCTGCGGCGGGGGTGCAGGGCCACCCCACCTGTGTCCAACCCAAAGCCTTCTCAGCATTGCCAGGCCCTGGGGCTCGGGGTGAGCGGAGGCCTTGGGAGAGCAGGCACAAGGCTGCGGCCCCTCCCCTCAGGCCAGTGAGGTGAGGGCCCACCTGGCAGGGTCCTGGGCTCTGCAGCCCCTTGGAGCCCAAGAGGCAGAGCTGGGCTTGCTTCTTCCTGCTGTCTGCCCATGGCCCCCTCATGCCCCACGTGGCGAGTGGGATCCCTGTGGCTGCTGGCCATGCTGGCGGGTGTGGGAGAGCGTGCATTCACTAGGAACTGAGGACAATTAAAAAAAAAAAAAAAAGCTCTCCCACCCACAGCCTTCAACTCTATGACACCTTAAATTCCCGAGGCTGTTGGGAAGAGTGGTGAATTCTACTCACATGGCATCTCACTTCCAGATAACTTAACGCTTTTTACACCAAGCACCAGGCGGGTGAAGCCATCAGGCAGGGCCTCCCCGGCTGCATTTCTGTTTGAAAAATGGCCATGGCGGTGCATTAAAATGGAAAAAAACCAAAACCATCCCATACGATCACAGCTTCTAACTGCCCACACATCAGTGTCTCGTGCTGAAGACAGAACAAAGCTCAGCTGGCCCTTCCAGGGACCAGGGCGCGTTGCTGAAAATCTGATTCTGTGATGGGTGGGGTCTCCAGGAAAGGGCAGGGGCCACAGCGTGGCTGTCAAGTGACACATGCCATACAAATGCCACACAGCGGGGTGACACTTGGCATTTCACAGGCAAAGCCCCTCTCCTGCCGCTGTCCCCCTCCCGGCCCCTAAAATCCACGTGTGCATTATGACACAGTACAATTTACCTACACAGTCAGCCATTGAAATCTGATTTTAGCAGGACAGAGTTAACAGTTTTTTAAATGAAAACGGGAAATTCTTCCAAAGAACTGAATTACATCTCTCCCCCACTCCCCACCCAAGTTTACTCTGCTTACAGAAAAGAAGAGGGAGATCTTTCCACAAGTGGCCAATTGTGTGAGAATCGCCACCCAGCTGGGCCGCCCAGGCCAGCGTAAATTCACCCGGCCTCTTCCCTTCTCCTGGGCCGACTCTCCTCCGGATCACAACGCAGATGACTCTCTTCCGGCTGGGCCGTGAGAGGGCTGCGTTGTTGGGGCAGAGGGTACATTTTACCCCATTTGGGTGGTGGCAACGTTTTGCATTTCTTTTGGAATCAGAAGTTTTGGGATTCAAAATGTTTTCTTGACTGTGTGCTGAATGATGCCCTGGCTGAGAGAGGCAGAGAGAGAGAGAGAGAGAGCTGAACACAGCAGAAGACAGAGCTATAGGATAATACAAGGCTTCTTGTCCTTAAAGGGATTCTCAGAGGCGGGCACTCCGACCAGCAGGGGGTCATTCCGGGCGTGCTGCTCACAGTAGCTCATGAGTTCAGATGAGGCTTTGGAGACCTGTGTGTGGGCACAAGGACGAGAGAGGGAAGATGAGAAGGGCGCATGCCCATAGCAGCACGGCGCACACCACCGGTCAAGGGAAGAAACTGCCCGTGTCCCTCAGCTGCAGAGCAGAGCCACGTACATGTCCACCCACATGTGAAGCACCACCCAGAGACAGAAAGGAGCGGAGCCCTGACACGCGCTACACACGGATGGACCCTGAACACACGGTGCTCAGTGAGACACCAGACCCAGAAGGCCACATGGTGTGACCCCATTTCTGTCACACGTCCACAACAGGCGGATCGACAGACAGAACGTGGGCTTGAGGGTGCCGGGGTGCTGGGGAAGGGGGTGGGGGTGACGGCTCATGGGCGTGGGATTTAATTTGGGGAGCTGGAATGTTCTGGAGCTAGAGAGAGTTGATGATGGCACAGTTCTGGGAATGTCCTAAATATCACTAATACTAAGTTTTATTTTTATGTTCTGTGTATTTTGCCACAATTTAAAGAAGAGGAAGGAGAGACTGTGGCCCCCTCAGCAGGCATCACCTGGATGGTGATCAAGGGCTCAGGGAGAGCAGCGCCTTCTCAGGATCCAGCCTGACTCCAGCCCCGCCAGCAAAGGGCCGCAGAGGTGCACGGGCAGGGTGGGGGCTGCAGGACAGGCCCTTCTGCGCTCACCCCTGCAGTCCGCAGCAGTGGGGTCTCACTGACCCAGCGAGGGGGCTCACTCCAGAACCACCTGCATCAAGGTCCCTGAAAGACGAGGGCAGAGATGCAGGGAGGGGCCCCCTCAGCCCGTGGAAAAGCTGATGTGGGGAAAGGCGGTGCTTAGTGTCCAGGGAGCTGGGGGGTTACAAACCGAGGGTGCCACCTGGCCCACATCCCTGGTGCCGCATTTGGGAGTGGTGGGTGGATGCCGCTGCCCTCTGCCCTCTGCTCACCCCGGCAGGGCTGGGTTTCAGGTGTCCCAAGCCAGGGCGAGTGGGAGTCCTTGGGGCTCCTCCCTGTGGGACTCAGTCCCCGATTTGTCACCTCTGCGGCTATAAGGCAGTGGCACCTGGCAGGGGGAATTGCGAGGGTGGACCAGGCAGGGGTGAGAGAGGCTTTGAAGATGGCCATGTCTGTGGTCTGGGGAGGCCCCTGGGGCCTAGACCTTGCACCCCTGAACGACAAGGATGCCCTGTGCCGCTGCGTCTGCACCTTGCCTCCAGGTTCAGTCTGCAGGGCTCTCCTCCCCACCGTCGAGAGCACGCTGGCTGCTCACAGGACCACCGCCTCTGATGAGTCCATCGAGCTGGGTTTCCAGAGCTCTATTTGGAAAGCAACCCTCCCAGATGACAAAAATAGTCTCTGGACCCTGGAAATAGCTCCCGGCATGGGCAGGAGTGCCAGGGCCACCCCTGCGCCCACCGCACTGCCCTTTGCCAGGCCTCAGCTGGGCCCATGTTCTGCTGTTCTGGTTGCCCACCTGGGGAGACAGAAACCTCAGGCGGGACCTGGCGGGGAGAGTGGGTCATGTCCTGCCTCCTCTCCTTCCGCCTTTCAAAGTGGCGGCCGGGACTCCTGAACATCGAACGGCCAGATGAATCACTGCTCTCCGCCAGGCTCCGGGCTGGCACCGGCTTGCTGAGGGAAAACCACTTCAACCAGGGCTTTCTTTTTCTCCACCCGAAGGGATGTTTTGAGAGCTCAGAGTTCTGGAACATCCAGACACCTCGTGGGAGGCGCACAGTCCCTGACGGGGGACTGCAGCACCCCCACACACCTGGAGGCGGTCGGATGTGTGTGTCTACACCAGGGGCCGGGCCACCCCTTCACGATGAATCCCCGAGGCCAGTGCTGATGCGGGGATGAGAGGTGCTCAGGAAACTGAGGTCTGAGCAAATACACAGGGTGATGGTTGACTTTATGTGTCCACTTGGCCAGGCCACGGTACCTGGATATTTGATCAAACACTAATCTAGGTGTCTTCATGAAGACTTTTTAAAGATGGGACTAACATTTAAATGGTTGACCTTGAGTAGAGCAGATGACCCGCCACGACACGGGTGGGCCACACCTAATCAGTGAAAAGACTGTGGCCCTCAAGGAAGGGATTCAAGGCCTTGGGACTGAACTGCAGCATGAGCTTTTCCCCGGGTCTCCAGCCTGCCCTAAGGATTTCGGACTTGCCAGCCCCACAGGCATGGGAACCAACTCCTTGAAATCGCCTCCCTCTACAGACGTACAAATCCTACTGGCTCTGTTTCTCTGGAGGACCCTGGCTAACCCAGGGAGTAGTTGGCAGGGCAAACGTAGACATGGAAGCCACCTGGGTCTTCCAGAGACTCCCTGCTCCTCACCTGGCCACCTGTCAGCTGGGGTCTGGGGCAGGTGACAGCCTCCCTGAGGCACCTGGTCATCCTTTGCAAAGTGGACGTGAGGTTGGAGAGAAAGTGACTTTGAAAAGTGTCAGGCACTTTCTCGGGTAAGAGGCCATGCGTGCCTGGCCACTCGATGGTCTGCACTTGGAAAGGGGGACACTTGTGAGTACTGGATATCCTCCTGATGTCCCTCGTGGACTTAAAATTTGTCTACATCCATACACTGGAATATCACACAGACCCAAAAAGGAGCGGAGCCCTGACCGGCACTACACGTAGACGGACCCTGACCACATGGTGCTCAGTGAGATGCCCGAGACCACACGGTGTGACCCCATTTGTGTGACACGTCCACACAGGTGGATCCACAGACAGAACGTGGGCTGGGGAGGGGTGGGGGGGGGACTGCTCATGGGGACAGGGCTGCTGTAGGGGGGATGGAATGTTCTGGAACGGGACAGAGGTGGTGGGTGCACGACAGTGAATGTGCCAAATACCACTCACTTGGGCACTTCAAAATGAATGGTTAACTTCATGTCATGCAAATTATTTTAAAAAAGTCTGTCTGCAAGCTGAGTGCCCAACTGTGCACCATCTTATTTGCTTTGCTTGTTCCTGATTGCTGACAAGTGTCTGAGACCAGGAACTGATTGCCCTTCCTCTTTCTTTAGCATAAAAAGCAAACACACTTACTTAAGCAAATTCAAACAACACAGAAGTGAAGAGAGCCGACAGTGAAGAGCCCTGTGTCCCCCTTCCTGGAGCATGCGGCTACCTTCTATCTGCATCTGTCAGCTCCAGGGGGCCGGACATGGCTCTGCGGAAGATGGGCAGAAGAGAAGCCCCTGCCCCACGCTGGCCCTTTGGGCAGGGCCTTCCGTGGCCTTCACTGGGGTTCTCCAGGGAAGGATCCCCAGGGCTGGGACAGGTGCAGCCCTGACACTGTGTCACATCAGGAACCCCACGACATAGGTTGACATCAGCTGCGTGTTTGCACTGAGGAAACTATGGCCCCGAGAGATCAGGTGAGTGGCCCAAGGTCACAGAGCAAGAGGCACAGCTGAGCACAAACCGGCCCTCCTGTCAAGCCTCTGGGCCCAGGGGCCCTGCATCCTTCGCCTGCCATCGGCCTGCCTCACCTTGATGCGCTCTATCCCGGCCTCGATGCGGAGTTGCTCCACCAGCTTCCGGGCCTGGGCTATGTTGTTAGTGGCTGACATTGTCTGCCATCAGCTCTGGGCCACTGACGTCCAGGAAGCTGCGGGGGGAAGCAGAGGATGTGAGCAGGCTCTGAAGGCCCCAGGCCGGCAGGTGCAGGACGGGGAGGTAGGGCGTCCCCTTCAGGAAGCCCCTGCTGCCAGGATGCCTGAGTCCCCCTGTCGGGGTGGAAGGTCCAGCTGAGCCCACCGTCTCTCACAGTCCCCTCCTGTGGCCAACTGGGGGTAAGTGCTTGCTGTTTGCGACCGTCTAGGGCCCAGGAGAGTTCATGAAACCTACGAATTGGCTCCTGGAGGGCTCAGAATGAAGGACTCCTCAGGGAAAAAAGCACTGGGCCATTTTCCTTGATTCCAGCCCCCTGCTCCAGGCATTCCCTGCCGACATCTGGGCCAGGTGTTTCTCCTAGTGCCAGGGTTGGGGAGGGGGGAGTGGAGGGGCTGAGCCTGAGTTCAGGAGTCCAGGAAGCGGGTGGGGCTGGGCAGACCTTTGGCCACGTAACCGAGGAGCTCTCTGCTTCTGCTACATGCAGTGTACCACTCTTCTGCGTGGGAGGCAGCAGAGCCAGGCCGCTGCAGAAAAGTAAAGGCAGGCTGCAGATTTCCGAGAATTTCCTACTTAGCAGCAAGAGCATATGGACCATGGGTACGACACCTTGGGTGGATCCCCAGGCAGCTCTGCTGAGTGGAAGAAGCCAGTTCCCAGAGGTGACGTGCTGCGTGATTCCGTTCATAGCACATCTCTGAGATGACAGAATTGCAGACATAGAGGATAGATTCTGGTTGCCAGGGGGTGGGTGCAGGCCTGGCAGGGAGGGAGGGCTTTGGGTAGAAAAGGGTGACTCTGGGTCCTTGCTGGAAATGATGAACGTGCTGGCGGTGGAGGCGGACCTGCTCACCTGCACAGGTGATAAACGTCACATGCACACAAGCGAAACCACAGGACCCTGAGGGAGGGAGGGAGGTGGGTGGAACAACGCCAATATCCTGGGAGTGCAATGGGCCTACTTTGACAAAATGTTACCCCTGGGGAAAACGGAGCGAATGGTGCAGGGGTTTCTCTCTGTGATCTGTTACAACTGCATGTGACTCTATGGCAAGCTCCACAAAAGTTTCAAAAATAAAAACAACCACCACCAGCCCTTCCCCCCCAGCAGACATCCAGCCCCTGTTTGAGTCAGAAAAGGCCTGTGTGTCAGCTTTGGGAACACAGAGCCCAAGTGCAGGCTTCCAGAGGACTCTGATTCAGCACAGAGCTTCAAAGCAGCCACAAAACATCCAGCTCAAGGAAAACCGCCCTTGGATCGACTTAAAAATACCTAAATTACTCAGTGCTAAATATAGGCGCGTCCAGAGAACAAACGGGCTGGCCCCACGGCATATTTTCCTTGGAAGACGGAGCAGCCCTGGGCAGCACCCACACTCAGAGCTGTCCACCAGGATCCCAGGACCCCGGCCGCCCCGTGCAGCCAGCCTCAACTGTGGCCTTCCCCCTGAGCATTCAGCCCAGAGCTCTGCCGGCTCCTGTTCCAGGCAGGATGCCCCGAGAGGTTCCCGCTGGGCTGGGTTATCACCCAGGCCCCCCAGAAGAGCCAGAGATGGCTACACTGGGGTGTGTGTGTGTGTTTGTGAGTGTGAATGTTTGAATGCGCACGTGTTTGTATGCATGTGTGTTTGCATGCATGTGTGTTTGCATGTGTCTGTAGATATGTGTGCATATGAACACCTGTGTGTATACATGTGAGCACAGGAGCATGCGTGGACATGTGGGTTGGCGTGCATACATGTGCTTATGTGAGGGGCCTGATTGCATGTACACCTGTGTGCGTGAGGGTACGTGCACGTGTACATGCATGCAAGTATGTGTACATGTGTACCGTGTGTGCGTGCTGAGATGCCCAGACCAGACACTGGTTGCATCACCACAGCCCACGCAGCAGACTCAAGCCCTCGTTCTGGCTGGTGTCACAGCCAGTCACTGACTCATGGACCCGCAGTGGGCCTGGGCTGGGGCTCCTCGAGCAGAGCAGGCAGAGGCACTGAGTCAGCCTGGGGAACAGTCCTCACCAGCCGCCCCTCTGCAACAGGCGTGTGACAGCGCCGGGCACCCGACCTGGCCACACCTGCCCGGGCCCAGCAGAGCCTCAGCAGGCCCCAGAAGCCCTCCAGGGCCTCGGGAAGCTGGGGGAGAGGTGGGCAGCTCCAGGAGGGAGGGGTGAGGCGGCACTTTCTCAGTGGCGGGCTGTGAGGAGGCAAAACGGGGAAACACACAGCTGAGGCCGTTGGGGTCGGGTCCTTCTCTGTGGGGGCCGTCCTGAGCACTGCGGGGCTGGGCAGCCCTGCTGGCCCCCCACCCCCTTGGTGCCGGGAGCACCCCCAGCGTGGCGAGCACAGATGTCCCCAGATGGCAGCCAGTGTCCCCTGGGGCAGAACTGCCCTTGGGTGAGACCCCTGGGGAAGATCGGACCTGGTATTTCACACCCAAAGAGATTCCACATGAAGAGCTGTGGGAGGAAAAGGAAAACACATACAAACCAGTAAAACCGCATGGAACATTTATTCTCTATCACAGACAAGTTACGTTCCAGCACCTGGAACCAACAGGATGAACTGGGATCGATGGCCATGGTCATGGGTAAATATTTAGAACTTCTGAGCAACACCAATGAAACTAAAGACCAGGACCGCTGACCCGGGAAGAGCTCTGGAGACAAATGTGCTGGGCGGTGACCTCTTCCACCTCAGCTGGGTCCTGCTGGAATACAGAGCAAAGGACTCATCCAAGCAGTTCACACAAGAAGTAACTTAACTGGTAAAAAACAGAACAGAGCGTGGCCTCATTAGCAGTGGAAGAAAGCAAGATGGAACCGTCGCAGGCTCACGATACCAGGAGGGCTGGGGCCAGAACGTCCGCCCCACACAGCGGGGCTGTGATACGCTCGCTCCGGACTCTCTGGCCTTGTAAATCCATCTCAGCCCCCAAAAACTGGACATCAAGAGCTACAAGACTGCCCTCTCAAGTCCCTTGCTTGGGCATTTATCCTGAAGAGGAAAAAAAAAATTTTTTTTTAACAGATTTAGAAAGTGTTTCTGACTGCTGTATTTGTTACAACGAAGAACTAGAACGAACCACGTTTCTGCAGTGGGGGAGCAGCTAATCCAATAGGATGGGGCCCTGGTGGAACATTACACGGCGGTCACAAAGGCTACATGACCAAGAGGCGCGAGGAGGAGGCATATGTGGACGAGGGGCGGTGTGTGGTCATTTGCCACTGTACCACTGTATTAAAATACATGTGGGCAAAAGCAGAAAGGGGACCTCAGCGAGGCCATTTCGCCAGTGACTGTCTTTATACTTTCCTTCAGTGAAATGCCTTTCGCGGAGGCAGAGTGTGCAGGGCATGCAGTCCGTGAGATTTCACAGGCCCAGGCAGTCCTGTAGCCAACACTGCGGCCACCATGAGCAGGTGGAAGAATGCAATCTCCCTAAGATGCTGCCCTGTGTTGTCACTTTGCAGCCAGTCCCTGCCACCTCTGGGCTTCGTGACTCTGGGTTCCTTCTCTGGAAAATCTACACATGGAGTCGTCCGAGATGGACTTTGGCTTCTTTCACTTAGCACGATGCCTCTGCCATTCACCTTGCCAGGGACCCGCCGGCCACATGTTCCTCCTCGCTGCTGCATGGCACTCTGTCATGGGGACAGACCATGGGTTGCTGACCCATCCACCACATGGGTGACATCCCCGTGGCCTCCAGCGTTTGGCGATTTTGAATAAAGCTGCGGTGAACATTCGTGCACAGGCTTTGACGGGAGTCTATGTTTCCCCTTCTCTTGGGGACATCCCTGGGCCTGGGACTGCTGGCTTCCAGGACAGGCGCGTGTGCAACTTTACAAGTGAAACACTTTCTAGTTCCCAGAGCCACTGCACTATTTTGTATTTTGAAACAATCACAGACAGACTCACAGGCAGCGGCAAAATAGTACAGAGTGTCGCGTGTGCCCTCCATCTAGCATCCCCCCGCGGTGACACCTTACATGACCGTGGGACAATATCAAGCTGGGACACTGGCACTGGCCCAAAGCGGTGCCATGCACAGGGCCCGCCAGCCCTCCTACAGTTCGTGTGTGTAGAAGAGACTGCTGTCACCACGGACCCCTCTGGGAAGTCTGGCCTAAACAACACCTGCTCCGGCCACCAGCCTAAGTGCCGAGCCCCTCCCTCCCTCCCGAACCCCTCACGGAGCCAGGTCACCTGCCTGCAGGACTGTCCCCATGCTGCCATGAACCCCACTGGGCAGAGGAAGCTTAGCACCCATGCTTACTGAGAGGATGGATGGACAGATGCCAGTGAAAAAGTGTGACAAAATTGGTGGCAGTTATCAGTGGAGAAGTCGAGGGCTCCCGTCTGCAAAGCTACAAGGTGGCAGAACCCTCAGGCTTGTTAAATTCCAGAGGTGTGTGGGTGACCGTGGGGAAGCTCGACTCACCACAGGCCAGGGCCTCCCCGGCACTGTGCACCCCAGGGCTGGGTCACTCTCTAGGGGGCTCTCCTGGGCGGCATCCTAGTCCCCCACCAGCTCGATGCCAGGAGCACCCCCAGTTGTGAAAGCCACAGATGTCCCCAGATGTTGCCCAGTGTCCCCTGGGGGCAGAATCTAAGGTCTTTATGGAACTCTCTGATCAGAAGAAACTGCAATTCAGAGGCTCATTTAGGTAAAACGCAAACACATTTTTGGAACTGAGATGGTTATGAATAAAAAGAGAAGCTTGTTGCACAAGGGGGATGAGTTTTCTTAGCAGGCAAGAACACTCTGGTGAGAAGTCACACAGGGCCAGGGATTCCCCTGGAACTCAACTGACAGCACACCTGAGGAGGGAGAGGCCACTGCTCCCGGGGGAGAGGCAGGGGCAGAGTTGCCAGGAAGAGGCAGACCTGGGTTCTGCACAGATCCCCAAGCTGTGTGGCTTTGGGATAGTTACTGCCCCTCTCTGAGCCCTGGTGAACTCAGAGCAACACTTCCTTTCTGTGCCAGGCCTGGCAAACCTCCAGCTCCCTGAGTTCCCGAGCCAAGGAACGGGGGTGCCCAGAGTCCAAAAGCCATAGACTTGTGGCAACTGCTATATATAAACACAGTTGCTGGGTGGGTGGAACAGAAGACAGGGAGACCTGGACATCCTGCACCCAGTGAATGTGGAAGGGCCGGTTTGCTGGAAGCTGTTGAGAAATCGCGCTCTGTGGGACAAGAACTGGGCTTGCTGCGCTGAGAGGGTGGCTCCCCTCACCTGCCCAGGGGCCAGGGTGGGCCAGGGGGTCACAAGGCCACCTGGCCCGGGGAGACCTGGGCAAAGTTTGCAGTTGATCACATTAAAACAGAAATGGATGAAATGAGTGCAAAGGCCAGAAGTCAAGAGCCCCCAAATGATCCATTTTCATGTTGTCTGACTTGATGCGTGCAAACCCTTTCCCCTTCTGAGCCATAAAGGAGAGACCGGCTCTCCTGAGCCCTGCTATGAGCTCCAAGAGTCCACGGTTCAGTCACACCCCGGTCACCTCCATGCTAGCTTTGGACACAATTAGTGGCTTTTAGTCTCTGGTGACCCTGAGTTGCAAAACTCTCCTGCTGAATCTGCAGGACTTTCAGCTCTTGGGAAGAAGTGGAGTGATTTCCAGGGGCCTCATTCCAAGGCACAAAGGTGGCCACCAGTGCCCGAAGGCAGGGACGGTGCATGTCTGGAAGTGGGAGACCTCGATTCATATCCAGTTCTGCTATGACCTGGGCCTTAGTTTCCCAACTAGAAAAATACGAGGGTTGTTTTAAAAGCTCAGAACAGATCCCAGTTTGCCATTCTGTGGCTCCAAGGTCAGGATGATCTGCCTCAATGGCCGCCTTCTAAGCCACCTGGACTTTGGATAAAAACCTCTCTCTGAAGATCCTGACTTGCCCAGTGGTGGGCAGGCTAATGAGGATGGACACTCCTGCTGAGGGCAGCTAAAAAAGCTAGACAGAATATAGAAACATCTGCTTGAGGGCCCCAGAGGGTTATTAAGATAAGGAAGAATTTCCAGCCAGCATCTGGGAAAGCCCAGGAGCCTGGCTTTTAGAGTTATTTTTTGCAGGGGTGGAAGGTTTGCTAAGAGGCTGAGTGATACTTGCAAGGCTAGGGGCACAGAGGTTGAGATCTAGGGCCTTCTCAGGGCAGAGAGCTCAGCACACTCCCCCTTGGTATGGATGGGACCATAAAGTGCTGCATTCCAAGAACGCAGGTTCCCAGGAAGGAGACAGGCCCTGAAAGTGACCGTGGCTGAGTTCAGGATAATCCCAGTCCCTGATACAGGACTGAGGTGACCCTAGATGCTGGGTGGAAGTAAACATAAATACTCTCTGGCAGAAAACATCATCATCTTGGGCTTCCAAGTACTGTTACCAACAAGTCTGCACCCCAGTGTCTAGGGCACAACAAGAAATGACCAGGCACACAAGGAGACAAGACCCTGTGAACAACGATCAGTGGAGGTAACCGGCCGTGCAGACAGACTCATGGGCGTTCCACGCGCTGGAGCTGAGGCAGACTTTAAAGCAACTGTGTTCGTTATGTTCAAGGTGGTAAATAGGTGAGACTGGAGTTTTAGAAGTGAATCAGAAACTATAGAAAAGAGACCCATTGACCCCGTGGAAAAGTGCCAGTATCTGAAATGTAAGAACTCAATGGAAGAAAGAGCAGCATTAAAGGCCATGGGGAGAAAGATAGTGAATTGGAAGATAGTTCAAGGGAAAAGATCTGGAAGCAAGCGCAGAGACACAAGGAGAAAGCGACCACAGAGGAGAAGGTACAAGGGGTAGAGGGCGCAGGAAGGTCTGATCCACACGCGAGGGGAATTCTGGAGGGAGGAGACAGAGAATGCGGCAGAAGGAATCTCTGAAGAGCTAGCGACCCACAGTTTTTCAGAACTGAAGATGATAAAAGACTGCTTCAAGCCACAGATCCCGGGTGTCCGAGAACCTCAGGCAGGATAAACAGCTTCAAAACTGACAGCGGAATGGCCAATAAGTGCATGAAAAGGTGCTTGATGAGTAATCATCAGGGAAAGACAACTGAAAACCGTCATGAGAAGCTGCTTTGTAACCACTCAAATGGCAGAAATGAAAAAGACTGATCACACCAAACACGGGAGAAGGTGTGGAAATGCTGGAGATTTCACACATTACTGACTGGAGTGTCACACAGTACAGCCACTCTGGGAAACGGATGAGCAGTTTCTTAAAAGGCTAAACGCATGCTTAACCTATGATCCAGCAATTCCACTCCTAGGGATTTACCCAAGATAAACGAAAACGTGTTGCCACAAAAGGACTTGTACAAGATGCTCGTATGTCTTTGCTTATAAAAGAAAAAAAACTGGAAGCAACCCAAATGCCTGTCAACAGCACGGATAAACAGACCGTGGTAATTCATACCACGGACTATGACAGTACAGTGGGAAAGAACAATGTCCTGACAGGTGAAGCCACATGTGCGATTCCCAGAAGTCTGTTGTCAGGCACAGGAGACAGGCGTGAGAAATGTTCTATGTCTCGACTGAGGTGCTGGTGTCCATAGGGGTGTGTGTTTGTCAAAGTCCATCCCACTGTATGTTTAAGATCTGGTCATTTTACTGAGTATGAATTGTACCTTGATAAAGTGGGTTAATTGTAACACATAAGCTCCAGAGGGGAAAGGACCAACAACTGGGTGGCCCCAGTGAAAATTCCAGACCCGGTGAAAATAAGCTTCATGCTTTAAGGTGCAATACACACATTTTCAGATAAACAGAAACAGACCGTCTCACCAGCAGCCCGGCCTTGTTAAAGGTAAACAGAAAGGATGTTAGGGAAAGATGATCCTAGAGGAAAGGTAGGGGACGCGAGGCCAAGTGAAGAGCAAACAACATAAACAATGGCAAGGAAAGGAACTTGACAGAACAATTCGAAAGTTCCTGTGGACAGATACAAAGTGAAAAACCCTGAAAAAGCCTTGGTATTCTATGCTTCTGCCTTAAAAATGTTATGCTACTATTTTTTACTGTGCTGTTTTGGCAGCTGGATCCCACTGACTGGAGTCTTCAGTGAATCTGCAGGAGTTTAGATAGGAACATCTTTGAACTGTGTGAATTTACACACAGGAAAATTGAAGTTAGCATCTGAATAAATATATATGTGCATCTCCATCTGCTGCAGCTGGTCCAGGGCTAGAATGACAGGGCCCAAGGCCAGCTGTCCCCAGAGACTTCTCAGCCCAGTAGACCCCTCCCAGCACTGCCAGCATGCAGCCCCCTGCAGTCTCAGGCCCTCTACGGGGCCATCTCCCCAGGAGCATCTGCTCCCTCCATCCCTCCTTCCAGGGCTGGAGTGAGATTCTGAAAATGCTCAAGTCCGTTCAGCCCCTACTCCCTCAGCAAATCCATCACAGAGTCCCTCTGCCAGGAACTCCTCCCGCAGCCTCTGTCCTGTCTGTCATGGACCGCATGTTTGCGTCCCCCCAGATTCATGTTGAAGTCCTACCCCCAGCGTGATGTTACTGGGAGGTGACGAGGTCCTGAGGGAGGACCACTGTGAATGAGGGAAGTGCCCGCCAATGGGCCTAGGCGACCCAAGCTCTCTTTCTCCACCATCTGATCCCACTCTCTGGGTGTGGGTGCTCCCCAGGTAACACAGTGAGCCAGCTGGGGCCCCCCTGCGGGGCTCACGCATTGCCTGGGACCTACCTGATGCCTGACGCCCAGGGACTGCTACATCTGTCTGCCTGCCTGTCCCAAGGGCTGGCAGTTCCTTGGGGATGGGCTCGATGTCTTTCTATTGGGATCTCTTTCTTTAAAATATCTTCTGCCCTGGCCCCGTGAATCAACTTTCCAGAAGAAATATCACTGTGTGACTTCTCTGCTTAAAACCACCCCAAGGTGAAATTTAAAGAGAAAGAGGACACTTCGTATCAGTGGAATCACACACCGTGTGGCCTTCTGTGTCGGGCTTCCCTCACTGGCTTCTCTCTCTCGTGCATCTGACATGTTTTCAATGGTTCATCCAGGTTTCAATATGTGTCAGCACTTTACTCCTTTTCACGGGTGAGTCGTACCCCATCGTGTGTACAGAGTAACATTTTAAAGCAAATATTTTTTAAAAGAAAAGGAAAAGAAAATACCTTATCTTGCTGTTACTAAAACAGAAGCTACTTGTTTTCCTAATCAGAGTTAAAGTGGAAGATGAAAACAGTCAATGGCTGTTGGAGCAAAAATGTAAGATTCGTGTCTTTGGCTCGTAGACCAGGGATCACTGCCTGTTTTAACAGACATGGACACTAGTCTGTGTGTGTGTGTGACACACACGATGGAGCACAGGGGGCCACTGCTTCCCCCCAAGCCTAGGCTTTCTCATCCATAAAATTCAGACCTAGAGAGCCGGTTCGTTTCCATTTGTCATACACCTAACTTAAAACTTTTACAATAGCTTTGTACTATATACATATCATCAGTAAGCTGTAAGACGCACACAGGTAAAGCTCGCCATTTGAGGCCTCTGACATACGTGTATGCCTGTGAGACCATCACCATAATCAAGATCATGACCATAGCCGTCACCCCAAAGGCCTGGAGGAGTGCTTGTTTCTGTACTGCTCAGAGGCTGAGAGTTTTTGGTCTGTTCTAACCCTGCTTTGCAGACAAGGAAACTGAGTCCCAGACAGAAGCAGTGATCTGTTAAGTCACCCAGCTATCAAGCTGCAGAAATGGAATTAAAAACAGTGCCCACACGGGGAAGACAGTGTAGCACAGAGAAGACAAGTAGTGACTCTATGGCATCTTACAACACTGATGGACAGTGACTGCAATGGGGTATGGGGGGGACTTGGTAATATGGGTGAATGTAGTAACCACATTGTTTTTTATGAGAAACCTTCATAAGTGTGTATATCAATGATACCTTAATAAAAAACATAGTGCCCCAGTCCCTATTATGGGTGAGGACCACCACGTCAGGCATCACGAAGGCACTGTCGCCCATTTTCATGGATGCGGGGACTGGGGCTCTAAGTACGTTAGTAACCTTCCCACGACCACACGCTGGCAGAGGTTGGGCTGGGGTTTGGATCCTAGGCCCAACCAAGGGCTCACTGGAGACTCGACCCCGGGGCAGCCTGGCCGTAACACAACACTGCCTGTCTCCCTCCTCTCCGGTCCCCCTGGCAAGCCTCAGAGGTCAGGGGTGGCGTGGGCTTTGTATCCTCCACGGCCCCAGTGCTTTTAGCAAAGGATTTCGGGAGAAAGACCTAGGCTGCTCCTGGGACTGGTGGTCTGCAGTTCTAGGGTCTGACACACGGGACCATCCCAGAACCTCACACCGCTTCTCTCCTTGGGGGAGGGCTGGCCACTGTTCGCGCTTTCAGCAGACACTGCAGAGTGCTGGAAAACCAGTGTCAAGGGGCACAGGGCGCAGGGCTGTCTGGCCACGAGGGTCACGGGAGCCCTGAGTGAGATGCAGCAGGAGACCTCGGCCGTGTGTCTCCTGTCTAGCACTCTGTAAGCGATGCTGGGGCTCTTTGAGTTTTTTTTTCCCCGAGAACTAGAGCAGCTTTTTCTGCCAGCGTCTGTCAGGGCTGCCCACGTGTGCCTTCCCTGAAAGGTGCCGTCATCTCCGCACCCCAAGGATGACGGTGGAGGGTGTCTCAGGTTCATGTGTCTGTCCCCCTTCTCCTGGAGACATGGGCTTAGTGTTTTACCGCGGTGGAGCCGTCTCCATCTTGGAGAGTCAGATGGAGTCTCAGGCATTAAGACCGCAGGACAGGCCCAGACGTAGGAGCTCTGAGATATCATTCGGACTCCGGGTCTTGCCAAGATGCTTAGCGTGCGTGTGTGTCCAGACCGCCCACAGGGAGCTGCATGGTAGGTAGGCACGCGAAGCCCCTGGTGTGCAAAGCCAGGATGCGGACGGCAGGCAGGGGGTGGCCCCCGCAGGGCCCCTGGGGCTCCGAGGCCGACGGGAAAGTGGACTAGCTCTCGGCCTCCTGC
>JAVSCE010002776.1:0-42440 GCA_032199065.1 Smutsia gigantea
TTTTTTTTCATCTTTATGAATTCCCTTTAACACTTCTTATTAAGGTGGCCTTTGAGGCAGCACTCCTTTAAAACATATTTATCTAAGAAGCTCTATTTCACCTTCAATTCTAAATGATAACCTTACTGGGCAGAGTATTCTTGGTTGTTGGTTTTTCCCTTTCAGCACATTGAAGGCATCATGCCACTCCTCTCTGGTCTGTAGAGATTTTGCTGAAAAGTCAGCTGATAGTCTTATGGGGTTTCCCTCTGTGTAACTCATTGCTATTCTCTTGCTGCTTTTAAGATTCTTTGTCTTTAATTTTTGACATTTTAATTATTATGTGTCCTGGTGTAGACCTTCTTGGGTTCATCTTGTCTTGGGCTCTCTGTGCTTCCTGGACCTGGATGTCTGTTTCCTTCCCCAGGTTAGGGAAGTCTTCAGCTATTGTTTCTTTAAATAAGTTTTCCACCTTTTTCTCTCTTCTCCTTGTGGGTTGTCCAAAGTGTGAATGTACAGATGTTTGATGTTGCAGAGGTCCCTTTATCTATCCTCATATATTTTTATTTTTTTCTTTCTGTTTTTCAGCTTGAGTTCTTTCTGTTCTTGTCTTCCAAATCACTCATTTGTTCTTTTGTATCCTCTAATCTATTCATTTCCTCTAGTGTATTTTTTATTTCTTTCATTCTATTCATCACCTCTAATTGATTTTTTAATATGATTTTTACTTCTTTAAGTCCTCCCTGAGTTCATCCATTCTTCTCTTAAGTCCAAAGAGCATCTTTATACCATTACTTTGATCAGATAGGTTGCTTAATTGTTTCATTCAGTTCTTTTTCTGAAGTTTTATTTTGGTCTCATTTCAAGCATATTCCTCTATCTCCTCATTTTGTTTGACTTTCAATGGATTAGGTGAAAGAGCTACCTGTCCCACGCTTGAAGGCACAGCATTGTGTAGAAGCACCCCAGGGTAGACTGCATGTACCTGGCTGTTTTGGCTGGCAAGGTAGAGGCCAGATGAGCATGGGCCAACATGTCCTGGTTCTGGCGCTCTCAGGATATGATGCATAGGGCTTTTAGGTGGGCACCAGTCTGGGGGATTCCTGGATGGTTGCTGGCCAGGGCCACAATGATGGGGCAGCTAGAGGCAGATCCATGTGGCCCAGGAGTTTCTCTGTAGACACTAGCCTAGACCGTATTCACAGGGCAGCTGGGGTGGAAGGGAAAAAACTGGGGTTCTTCCAAGTGGGTGCTATTTGGGCTGTGCTAATCAGGCAGCCAGGGATGAAGGGAGCATGGGGGCATGGTGGAGTGAATTTGCATAGTGCCACACTAGTTCCATTTTGATGAGAATGCTGGATCTTGAGCAGACACCCTTCAGGGTTAGGACATTGTCTTTGTTATATCTGGAGCTGATGTGTATGCCCAAACCCTGCTCCCATTCACACTATCAATGTGTAGCATGAATGTAAACAATGGTTCTCATCAGCATTGCCAACTCAAGAGTTCTACCAATTCCTCCACTATTTGGCAGGTGCTTTAGTCCTGAAAATATCCTTCCTTCAATTACAGTGTAGCTGCCCTCTAAATCACTTATTTTTACCTGTGTCCCAAGGCAGGAAAACCTGTGCTCCTGTCACTAAGTGATATCCCTTCCAACTGTAGGTCCACGTTAGGTTCCTGCCTTTACTATGTCTCTGTCTCTTCTGTTTTTTTTATGTGGTCTTGTTGCTCATTGTGGAGAAGGTGTTTGCTAAAGACCTCAGTTCTTCCTCAGGAGGAACTGTCTGGTGTATAGATGTAGATTCAATGTGTACACAGAGGGAGGTGGATTCAGATTCTTTCTACACCACCATCTTGGACATCCCTATATTCCAATTTTCGTTATATTCTGGTACAGAAAGAAAAGAACTAGAAAGATAGATACCAAATCAAAGTTAACAGAGGTTATCTTTTGGTTGTGAAATTGAGTGACATTGTGAGAGAACAGTTAGTAACTTTTTTATTAAAGATAAGATATTCTGACTTCATAGGCAGGCTGGCTATAGGCATTTAACTCCACTACTTCCAATGGCAAATGAAAAATCGTATATACATTCAAAACAGTTAATGGGATACAAGTGAGTGAATGGGTGGCATCAGAAAATGAGGACTATGAATAAATTCCTGGAAGAGAGATGGGAGTGGTAATTAATAAAGCAGGGCTAAATATGCCACAGCCTGGATAAAGGGTACTAAACCTTGGCTGCACCTTTGAATCACATGGTGAGCTTTCATAACTACCACCAGTGATTCTAATTAGAATCCAGTCACCTAGGTGATTCTGTAAGAACGACAAAGATTGAGAACCACTGGACTACACAAAGCAGTTGCTTTTCAAATGTATTTTCAAATATGCTAGTGTGCATGTGGAATACCTGGGGATCTTGTTAAAATGCAAATTCCGATGCAGTAGGTCTGGTATGGGGCCTCTGAATTTGCATTTCTAACATGCTCCCAGGTGACATTGGGTACTGCTGCTCTACAGATCACACTTTAATTCTGTAGCTTGGGTGGATCTCAAATTTGAAGGTACATCAGAATCCCTTAAAGGACTTGTTAAAACACAGATTGCTAGGCCTCATCCCCAAAGTGTCTGATTCTGTAGGTCTGGGGTTTACTAAGAAGAAAGCTACTACACCCTTCAAAACTCTACAGAGGTTCTGATCTCAATATTTTAATTAAAAGTCTGTGTATCTGAGTCACTTCTATCTCTACTTGTCTCTCTCACTCAGAACTCCAGACAGCCAGGTTTCTCCCATATAAAACTTAAATAGCTCTTCCCTAAAGAAATTCCACAGCCCCTGAGCAGTCTTCTTAATTCTGGCAGTAAGTAATTTCCAGGTTTCTTTGTTTTTAAAACTCCTCACTCGGTCCTCACCCAAGGAGCCTAAATAAACCAGCAGTGGTTCTGAACCCTCACTGTGGATCAGTGAAATAAGCCAAGTGAAGAAAGCAAAAAAGTACCATATGATTTCACTTATATGTGGAATCTAAAAACAAAACAAACAAAATAGCAATAGACTCATAGACACTGAGAAGTGGCTGGTGGTTATCATGAGGCAAGAGTTGGGGTGGTGGGTGAAATAGGTGAAGGGGATAAAGAGAAACAAAATCTCAAATAGTAATGTAAATTAGTCACAGCAATGGAAGTACAGCACAGAGAATACAGTCAGTAGTTCTGTAACATCTTCCTCTGTTGACAGTAACTACACTAGTTGGGCATACATTTTTAAAAGTGAATAAAGATAAGACACCTTTTTAAAAACCCCATAAAAACTCTTGAAAAAGTACTAGTGGTAAGAAACGAATCCACTTGAAACTAGGCCTGAGACTAAGCAAATGTGGGTATTGCGGCTTTAAAACATAACGCTGTAATCCTTGAAAAAGTAGTAATAATAGAAATTTCAAGGCCATCTCAGAAGTGTTAAGGGGTTAATTTCCTCATTTTTCATAGCAGCGAGTTAATATACTTTAGAACTAAAAAGTGAAATTAAGAATATAGTGACTTCCTCAACTTCCTAATTATTTTTTAAATAATTTTAATAATCTTTTGTATAACCACAGAGAGGTTTTTTTAGAAATGAATACTTCCTGTGCTAAATATTTATCTGAAACTGAGCAATTGTTTTATCACTTCAGTTTAAGCTCAATATGATGCTTAGAAGTTGGGTTGTCATATTTATATTTTTCAGTAGCCACATGTCATGAATGAGGCCAAGGTGCCGGTGACCCATGAGGCACACATTAGATAATCAGAGAGATTACAGAGCTGACAACCTCTGAGAGAGCTGGGGAGTCAGGGACAGCAATGGGGCTTTGCTGTAGGAGGCAGAATCTGGGCCTAAGGCACAGGATGCTTGGAGAGAGGAGGCGCCAGAGATGGTACGGGCACTGGAGCACAGGGGCAACCACAAAAAGCTGCATCATGCAGGGATGAGGAAAGCCAGAGGCCCTGGGAAGTCCTGTGGCATCACAGGGACCCCATTCCAGCAGGCGGGAATCTGCAGCCTTGTAGGAAAGAGGGAGGAGATGAAGGCGCTCCATGAGGCCTCAAGACCTGGCCCGAGAATTCAGATGTTCCTGCCTAAGAAACTAACTACCCACAGGGTGAGGAAAAACCGCCTGGAGTCAAAGAGCCAAGACTGCTTCTGGGTAGAGTAGCCAGAAGTCTGAGAGCCAGTCTACATAATGGGGCACCCATGCACCAGAAGAAAATGGTCCCTGTTAGCGACTCTGTGATAGTCATATGCCTTTTGACTACATTCTTCCCATTCCAGTCCACTGTGTTATTTCCTGCTCTTCTCACTCCCCTGACATACATAGTATCTGTGTTCATGTTATAAATACCTAGTAAAATTTTTATATTGCTAACACACAGTCTCCATGTTTATTCCCAGCCTAAATTATTTTCTCATCAACTATACTGGCACTGTGAAATCCTTAACAGGAAGCAGTTTTATGTCTCACCCTGGGTAAGCAGTGCTTGCTAAAGCTACTTCTTACTTGTGTCTGCTTAACCCAACTCCATTTAACTATAGGTATTGACATCCACAACAGCAGATTTGGTCCTGCCTTTCCCCCTTAGATCAATGATAAGCACCCTACAAATAAGTTTTCCTCCTTGTCCCCTCTTAAAGTCCCAGAGGGCATAACAACTGAGTCCACTCAGATTTTTTTCTTTAATCTAACTGCTACCAGAGACTGTAAAATCAACATTATTTTTCACTATTTTAAGTTTGAAATAGTCATAAGGTTCACACAACAGCATAATGACACCACTAAATCACAGTGCCTCTTTATATTTTGGCTTAAGCTTTAAGGCAAAAGGTCAGAAGGGTATATGATAGCAACCTTCAAGCTGATTAGAAACACTAAAATAATTCATAAGGCAATCAGTCCAGTGATATCTGCAGTCACTGCTTCAATCTGGGTTTTCAAGATCTCCTTTTAAAGGTCTTTTGTTTCTTCCCAATCTCACTACTTAAAATCCACAGATGCCATCAGGTAAAGGATGATACACCAGGCCATGTTCATATGGTCAAAACTGAGGTTTCCTACAGGCATAGACCATGGAATTAAAAATATGTGTATGCAATACTTTCCCCCACAAGTAAGTTTTGTAAAGTAAGCACTATTTTAATCATACCATGTACTTTAAGAATTATAAAATTCAGAGACAGATTGACAGAAATAGGCCCTGAGGCAAAATCAGATTCCTTATCCAACCTGAACTGTTAGCTCTGTTTCATCTAACTTCGCTGTCTTAATTAGCTCAAGCAGCTATAAACAAAATACCATAGACTGTATGGCTTAAAAAACAGAAACTCATTTCTCATAATTCTGGAGGCTGGGGAATCCAAGGTCAAGGTGGTGGCTGATTCCATTCTTGGTGAGAGCCCTCCTGCTGGTTTTCCTTCTGGCTGTATTCTTACATGATGGGGGTGGAGGGGGAGGGCCCTCTGCTCTCTTTATATAAGGGCATTAATCCCCATTATAAGGACCCCATCCTCATGGCCTCATCTAGACTTGATTACCTCCATAGGCCCATCTCCAAATTCCCTTCTGCTGGGGGTTAGGATTTGAACATGTGAATTCTGGGAGGGGCCACAATTCAGTCCACAGCACTCACTGAATTCTACTGCTCTCTTGTAAAGGGAAACCATGAGCCCTTCACTGGCATTGCTTTAGATGGTGAGAGACTGTGAATCTAAACAAACATATATGGGTGCCTAAGCCTCCCACCCCAGCACTTCAAGTTCAACTGCTGTTCTAATTCCAAGATGAAGATCTTTTGTTAACAAATACTCTTATCTTGCTCACCAGAGACCAGCTCCTTGCCTGGTCTCAGGAAGAGATAGGCTTTCTATGCTGTGTCCCCTCACCTTTGTTTTTTTTGGTATCATTAATATACAATCACATGAGCAACACTGTGGTTACTACATTCCCCCCATTATCAAGTCCCCACAACATACCCCACCAACAGTAAAAGCAACATCATAAATGCAAATTTTCACGATTGCACATTCCAATTGTAAGTTTTGCTACAAGATTCCCTCCCTTTTTCTGTCCTTTAAGGCCTAATTTTATGTAAAAATTGTAATTTCCATCAGACAGTTGAGGTTATTGATTTACTACTTGAAAAGGTCTCCTAATTTCTAAAAGGCTCTTTTTATTGTTGTTTGTTTGAATAGGTCAAAACTGTTTCCCTTTGTGCTCAATTTTAAGGATCTATGAGCAATGCAGAAAAGAATTCTGTTACCAAAAACATCTTTACAACAACTGTGCATAGACAATTACAGCAACCATATCTTTCAATATGCCATACCACTCGAAAAATGCGCATTGATTCGGTGTGTAATTTTTGTGTATTGAATTATTTAGATGTCTATTACCTGTTAGCACATAAAGGAAAATACGAAGTTTCTGTCAAATTAGTAATAGTCTAATTTGACGATCACTTTTCTCATTTCTACATACTTAATTCTGTGTCACCACTGCCTTTCATCTCTCCCTATAAATAATTTATTTGATTTGTTTCATTTCATCAGGATTTCTTGGTTACTTTTTCTACTCTCAATAAATTGAGATAAATTTACCTATGACCTGATTTTTGCTTCTATGTAGACTTCAAAGTCTCTAGAAATGACTCTTTCATATTTTGAAAAAAAAAAAAACAGCGCATTAACAGGGTTGTAATTAAGTAACAAGCAGAAGGGGGTAAACTTGCTAGTGGTTTGATAAGAAAACTCCAAAATAAGTGTTCAACTTTAGTAATTCTTTTCCTTCAAAAATAAAACTCGGCCACTTACTTCTTTGGAGAAAGACATCTCTTGTCACTAATCCCATGGAGCATACCATAGGGTAATTTTGAGCCATAAATGAGAGTGCAGGGGACGAGGCGCCACACTTGCCACCTGAAGAATTACATGGCTATCTTTATTTATCAAAAACTATTTCCTCTCACCAGAGTCAACTATAAAATAATGAAAAAATAGCAGATTTGTCCCATTTTCCCTGCTGCACATGAGAAAATGCGAGCCATCACTTGGAAGATTTCTGTATGGAATGACTCCAAAGAGGAAATTCTGAGCAGAGGCAGATAGTTTAATGGACATTTCTCTATGGTGCCCTCTAAAAGGCACCAGTGGGCTCTTGGTCAACTAAGGCAGTGTTCATTCATGCCTCAAAACCATCAATAGAGTCTGAACTACAGTTTGAAAGCAGTTTTGGTATCATGTCAACCAAAACAGCCATATCAGTGTCTGATTCATCTCCTTCCCTGATGTCAGGTAGACTACCCTTTAACACAGAGCTCAGGACAAAGTAGGTAAATGAGTACATGAGTAAAAAAGAGTGTTCTGTATTAAAATTGTGGGGACCTAGCTATACCTTAGAGCTAGTCCAAAATTAGTTGACATTCTTCTGACACAGTTCAAGCTTCTGAAATAGACTCAGTTATCTGTTCTAGACATATGCTAATCATCTTGGATGCTCAGTGAGAGAGCATGCAGAGCCGGTCTGGACACAATCACAGTCTGCCTTACATGTGAGAACTCCCAGATGTTTGCCTGATGTGGGCTTCCCTGGCAGGTGTCATCATAAGAAGAGGGTTCCAGCCAGGGATCTGTCAGTATTGAAAAGGCATGTCATATACCTTTCCACAGTGGGGGAGAAATCAGCCGTTTCCTCCAGATTGGAAACAAGGACCATATGGCATTTATTTTTAAAGGATGTCACTAAGGTATCTTTCAAGGTTACCAAATGATTTCCCCACCTCCTTTTTTTATAAATGACAGTTGCTAATTCTATCATCTGGGATACTTGAAGGTAAAAGTTTTCTTTCTGAGGTTTGTGTTTACTGGATTCCACTTTATGTAACAAAACTCAGTGCTTATGTATCTTACAAGTAGAATTATTTGACACTTCAGTCAAAATATAGGGGGGAAAGAAAGCAATTTTTAAGGCAAGGAAAGCACAGGTGAGAAGCCAAAGATCAGTAAGACCCAAATCCTCTGGGGTGAAGCCCATGGATCCTAGGTGACTTCAGGCCACTTGTAGTATGAGAACTACTGCCCTAGAACAACTTAAATGCTGTTTTATTCAAGTGAAGTTGGAACCCCAGTTTGGTCTTGAAATTCACCTCTTATCTCCTCTTTTTTAACAAAAGAACTCAAGACCTTTCTTACAAACTCACTCAGCCAGGGTACCCCAAAGATTCAAACGTGGATACAGTTCAGAATCAAGTCTTCCAGAATAGTTCTACTGTGGAACAGAGCCCAAAGCTACTCTTCAGAAAATTTGAAAGCAACCCTAGGGACTTCAGGGGCTGGAAGAAATCTGCTTTTTAATTAATTGGCCCCTAAAGCATGAAGTCCTACTGCTTTTAAAGGGGCTTAGTAATTTTTAGCTGATGGAAAAATTTCTTCCAAACACTCAGAAGACATATTATTTTTCTTTAATCCATTAGCTCCCATATGCCAAGAGCCAAAAAAAGTCTTATTCTGCTTTTTAAATATGTCTTTCACATGTCTTTTTTTCAGCTTTCCTTCTAAAGACCATAGTTTTGATGGACATAATGTTAGGGCTGGATTCTTACAGTAACTTCCTAACTGCCCCCCTTATTCTTATCTCACCCGTTTCTACCATTTTTATAAATTGCCACCAGGCAAGATTTGCTAAAACACAAACCTGCTCAAAAGACTTGATGATTTTGCAGTTCCTACAAGCGCAGTCTAGACACACTATTTCACAGTCATAAAGTATGTCACAAATTTCCCCTTTTCCTTCTGCCAGTGTAAATCCTCCTGAGTCTTTCCTCTGACTCCAGTGTATCCATGTGAAAAGGCGAATAGTCACACCAAGCAATACATATTTTCTCCTTATTGAGACTCTGAACTCCTTGAGGGTTGAGAGCAAGTCTTTGTAATCCTCGTAAAACCAAACATGTTGCTCAAGTATTTGTTGAATAAATCAAAGATTGAATGACACTGGATTAAGCTGCCAACATCTTTTTTCACCTCCTGACCTGAGGTGCCACAAGACAATTTGAATTTTCTATGTGCTAAGCAAATGTAGGAGTTCAATACTGTTCATCATCTCAGCACTTACTCTTCAACTGGGAAGAAACTGATTCTAGAAATTTGGGAACTTTTGCTCACACATGCAAAAGCAAACAGTTCTGCAACACAGATTTATTTTGGGAAAATGATAGAAATTGTGTGTCTAGATGGTTCCTCTTAAGAGTTCCAAATTCCAGTGTGTGAAAAAGATTCCAATTATTACCACAGTGGAAAGTCTGTGATGTGAGAACCACTTGAAGAAATTTTCCATCTCAGATCAATGACAAAGTAGACCATACAAAGATTTTAGTGGCTACAAATGTACTGATTTGAAGCATTGTAATAATTCCTTCAGATGCAGTTAAGACCAACTATGTCAAGCAATGTTTTGGTGCAAACATGAGTGAAACCAGCTCAAATGCCATGTTTGTATGAGTAGCAGAATTACACTTGTTTAAAGATAATGCTACATTTGTTAGGAAAAATATTGTGTCAAAACATATTTTTATGACTAAGTATGTCACTGTACATTATTATTATTATTATTATTATAAATTATGTTCAGAGACCTGGAAAAAGATACATGCCTAATATTTTGTCTCAGTATGTTATTGAAAATCAGAATTTACCTATTTATGCTTATTAAATCATCTCCAATACACACACACATATGCAGAATTTGCTTAGCACTTAAATTTTTTAAACTGAAATTAAAAGTAAATTAAATTACATTTCAAAATTTTAAAACTGCTGTTAAGTATAAATGATAGCCTGCTACAAACCATTTATGACAAATTCAGGGAATAGATTGGGTTTTAAAATGTGATGTTTAAAATGCTAAAGTTTAAATATGTATATTCTAGCTTAAATGTCATATTTCTAAATTAATCTTTTGAATATTTGTATACAAGAAAATGATTTCTCCCATGTTTTAACCAGATTAAAATAGTATAAGATAGTTTTTAAAAAATATTTTCAAAACAAAATATCTGAATTTCAAGTTATGCAAGAAGAATCAGAAAGAAATTAAGTATTTCATGATGCTTTTTATTTTAAAAAATTAACTAATTCCTCAATTAAGCCACAACTTCGTTTAAAGTCATTTGAGAAATAGATTTGATAGCTACACCAATGAGCATCCAGATGCTGCCATTTCCTGGATTTAATTTTACATGACAGTTTTGTTACTAAACACATATTTAGTGTCCTGTTACCCTAACTTTAATTGGGATAGTTCAGTTGGGGGAAAATGCTTTTGGACAGACTGTTTCCATTGGATACTTCAGAAGCATGAGGGAGGTGGCTGTAATTAGGCAAAGCAGCATTTTTCAAATACCATGAAATGAAAGGAACCCTCCCACACTTTTGGTGGGAATGTAAATTGGTGCAGTCACTATGGAAAGCAGTATGGAGGTTCCTCAAAAAACTAAAAATAGAAATACCATTTGACCCAGTAATTCCACTCCTAGGAATTTACCCAAAGAAAACAAAATAGCAGATTCAAAAAGACATATGCACCCCTATGTTTATCACCACACTATTGTCAATAGCCAAGATATGGAAGGAACCAAAGTGTCCATCAATAGATGAATGGATAAAGAGGTGGTACATATACACAATGGAATACTATTCAGCCATAAAAAAGAAATATTGCCATTTGTGACAACATGGATGGACCTAGAGGTTATTATGCTAATTGAAATAAGCCAGGCAGTGAAAGACAAATACCACATGATTTCACTTATTTGTGGAATATAAAAACAAAACAGAAGGAACAAAACAGCAGCAGACTCATAGACACTGAGAACTGACTGAAGGTTACCATGGAGGAGGGGTTGGGGTAGGTGGATGGAGAGGGTGAGGGGGATAAAAGGGCACAAAGTTTTTCAATCATAATATAAGTAGGTCATGGGGATGGTAGTACAGCATGGGGAATATAGCCAATGATTCTGTAACATCTTCCTATGTTGACACATAGTAATCACACTAGTGGGGGTGAGGATTTAATAATATGGATAACTCTTGAACCACTGTGTTGTATACTTGAAACCAATGTAATATTGTATATCAACTATACTTCAATTTAAAAATGTTATGCAATAAAATAAAACATAATAAAAGATCTACAAGAGTCCTTTGCAATCACTAGTTCAACCCCTTTATCTTTTTATCTTACATATTGGGGGAACAAATCCAGAGAAATGAAGTAAGTCATCTGTGGTTCCTCCAAGGCAAGACTAGTGGTCACTCCAATTATCTCATGTTGCAGGAAAACTTCTAATTCCAGGGTTGGTTTTCTGGAAGAACTCAGGTACATACTAAGATAAATTTGTAAAATAATAGAATATTAGTCTCAGATGGGCACTATATACAGAACCTTGTCTCAAATGTAAAGTAGGGAGAACATCTTTAACTCGGTTTTGTTAATAATATACAGGAATAAAGAAGCCTGAGTTGTAGAGCTTAAGTCTAAAATTCCCAATCTTAATTCTTTGAATTTCATTAAATTTTATACCAATTTCTGAAATACACCTTTTTCCTATTAAAACCATGCCCCCAAATATCAGTCTAGTTTATTGCCCACAAATACAACTTACAAAACAAGAGGTTAGGTTTTATTTTACTAGAGTTCAGAGCAGGGGTCATTTAAATAGCTTACAATGGGTTTAATTTACAGTAACATAATTTATAAAAATGTATACACAAAATCTTTAATGAAGTACCCACCACATCCTTGGTGCCTCTACATGCAAGCCTTATCTACCAGGGCTTCTTTTAAGGCCAACTTTGCCTCCCCCAACTCCTTCACCAAATGACCTGCCATAACAAAGCTGCTAAAGAGAGGAGACATGGCTGCTTGCACCACCAGGCCTTGATTGATAGTTTCAAACCCTTATACCTGTGTCACTGGTCAGCACTGAAAGGATGCATTGCTTAGAGCAAGCAGAAGAAAGTGACAAGCACCTGAAAGACGACCAGGACAACAAGCCCATGCCACAAAGTGAGTAAGAAGCAGAAATGAGTTTGATTTTCATCTATAGTGCATAACACAAGGATGGTGCTTGTTTCATTAGAATAAGATTTTTAGAAATAATTTTTTGAGTAATTTTTTTAGAATAAACTTTACATCATAAAAATTAATCATTCTGAAGTATACAATTCAGCAGCTCTCAGTAAATTCAAAATGTTGAACAACCATCACTTCTATTTCCAAAACAATTCATCACTCCAATACATGAAACCTACTATGCAGTCACACACCATTACCCCCTCTGGCAACCCCTGGAAAAATTTAATACACTTTCTGTCTCTATGGATCTACCTATGCTGGACATTTCAGATAAAAGTAATCATATAATATGTGACCATTTCTACCTGGTTCCTTCTACTAAGATGTATGTTTTTGAGGTCCATCCATATATTATAGCACATATCAGTTCGTTTTATGACTGAATGATATTCCATTGTATGGATATACTATCTTTTGTTTATTTATCAACTTAATAAAATTGGGGTATTTCCACTTTTTGGCTATTGTGAATAGTGCCACTGTGAACATTCAAGCACCAGTTTTCTAATAGCTGTTTTCAATTATTTGGGTATTTACCTGGAATACAATTGCTAGATCATATGTGATTCTATATTTAACTATTTGAGGAATTACCAATCTGTTCAGTAGCTACACCATTTTACTTTCCCACAAGAAATGTGTGAGTTTCAATTTCTCCACATCCTCACCAACATTTGTTATACTCAATTTTGTTTATTATAGCCATCCTATGGGGTGTAAAGTAGTATCTCACTTGTGATTCTGATTTACATATCCTTAATGACTAATGATGTGGAGCATCTTTTCCCATCAGTTTTGGTCATTTGTATATCTTCTATCAATAAATGTCTAGTCAAGTACTTTGCTCATTTTTTAATTGGATTGTCTTTTTGTTGTTGTTAGAGGCCATTATTATATTCTAGATAATAGACCATTACCAGAAATATGATTTGCAAATATTTTCTCCCATTCTATAGGCTGTCTTTTCATTTTTGTGATAGTGTCTGTTGATGCACAAAAATTTTTAATTATGAGACCCATTTTTTTTCTTTTTGCTATGTATGTTTTTATTGTCACATCTAAAAATCAACTGCCAAATTTAAGAATATGGAGATTTATCCTTATGTTTTCTTCTACAAGTTTAAAAGTTAACATATATTTTATCCTTGAACCATTTTCAGTCAATTTTTGTATGGTATGAGGTAGGGGTCAACTTCACTCTCTGCACATGGATATCAAGGCATCCCAGTACCATTTGTTGAAAAGACTATTTCCCCATTGGGTGGTCTTGGCATCCTTTTTGAAAATATTGACAATAGATGTATCTCTGGACTGTTCATTTCATTCCATTGCAATCTATGTCTGTTGTTATTGTAGCTTTTGAGTAACTTTTGAAACCAGGAAGTGGGATTCCTGCAAATTTTTCCTTTCCAAAATTGTTTTGGCTATTCTGGGTCCCCTGCAATGCACGTGAATTTTATGATCAGTTTATCCATTTCTGCAAAAGTTATTATTGGGATTTTGATAGGGATTGCATTGAATTTGTAGATCTTTGGTAGTGTTGCCATCCCAACAACAATAAATCTTTAAATAAATGAAAATAGCTGATTTTCTATTTGTTTAGGTCTTCTTTAATTTCTTTCAGGAATGTTTTTTATTCTTTAGTAAACAAGTCTTGTACTTCCCTGGTTGAATTTATTCTTAGTATTTTATGCTTTCTGATGCTTTCAGAAGTGAAATCCCTCACAAATTTCCTTTTTGGAATGTTCATCACTAATAAAGAAATACAACTAATATTTTCCTTATTATCTTGTATTCTGCAAATTTGCTTTATTCGTTTATTATCCGTAAGTGGTCTTGTGTGTGAATTTTTTATTATTTTTATGTATTACAATTATGTTATCTGCAAATACAGATTATTTTAATTCTTCCTTTTCAATTTGGGTGCCTTTCATTTCTTTTTATGGCCTAATTTCCCTATCTACTTCCAGTACAATGTTGAATAGAAATGGAGAAAGGGGAACCATTGCCTTGTTCCTGATCTTAAGAGTTTTGAGTTTTCACCATTGAGTATAATGTCAGCTATGGGTTTTTCATAAATATTCTTTAGCATACTGACGAAGTTTCCTTCTATTCCTAATTTGTTCAATATTTCTATCATGAAAGACTGTTGGATTTTTCAAGTATTCTGAAATTTGTTCAAAATTATGTGATTTGCTTCCTTAATTCTATTAATGTGGTGTATTACATCAATTTATTTTTGTATATTGAAACAACCTTGGATTCCTGGGATAAATCTCAATTTTTCATGGTGAATTCAGTTTGCTGGTATTTTGTTAAGGACTTTGCATCCATATTCACAAGCGATATTGGGCTATAGTTTCCTTGTGATGTTTTTATCTGGATTTGGTACAGGGTAACTCATAGATCTAATATTACTATGCAAAACACGTAAGGAACTCATTCAACTCAATACCAGAACACAAATAAGCTAAGTAGACATTTTTTCAAAGACGACATAAAAATGGTCAACAGGTGCTCAACATCAGTAAGTATGAGGGTAATGTAAGTTAAAACCACAAAGAAGTATCACCTCACACATGTTGGGGTGAATATTATCAAAAAGACAAATATTAACAAGTGTTGGGTCAATAGTTTCCACTAGTGAAATTCATATTTCAAGTATTGCACTTTTCAATTGTAAAATTTCTATTTGGATCATTTATTTAATAATTCTTTATTAACATTATCCTTATATTGAAACATCATTGCATTACTTTATTTAGACATGATTTTAATTCTCTGAATATATTCACAGTAGATAATTTAAAGTCTTTGTATAGAAAGGCCAACACCTGGCCCCCTCAGGGACAGAATTAACTGCTTTCCCCTGTGTACAGAACATACTTTGCTGTTTCCATATGTCTCATATTTTTCTATGAGTCTATGTCTCATCATCTATGCATCATCATATTTTTGTTGAAAACTGGACTTTTCAGATAAGGTAACAACTCTTAAAATCAGACTATAATCCTTCAGAGCTTGTTGTTATTACTCTTTGTTGCCTTTGCTGCTCTTTGTTTAGTGACTTTCCTGGACTAATTTGTATAGTCTGTATTCTTTGGTGTATGTGAGTGTGTAGCATGTTAAGTTCTACTTTTCAGGCTCACTGGTCAGTTAATGAACGGGCTAAGATTTCCTTAAATACTTGGATCCATTAAGTCCTCCAGTCTTTGCCAAGGGTTTCCATGTGCACTTGGAGCACAACTTCAACACTCAACCAAGTAATTCACAAGTCTGCACATCCTGTTTGTGCAAGGCCTGAAAGTCAGCCAGAGATGAAAGACTGGCTTCCCCTCAGGTAGTTCCTGAACATGCACACAACTATGCAAGACATGAGGCTTTCTTGATTGCCTGGAAATATTCCAAAGCTTTTCAAATTTCCCCCACAAACATCTTTATCTCCCTATCTTTTTTTCAAGTTTTTTGGTAAGCCTTTTCTTGGTCCCAAATGTTATGGCTGTCCCAAGCAACTGGATGTTAAACAATTGTCACTGTTTTTGACAAATGCCATGGGGAATGGGACTGTTCAGCGTCAGTGCTGAGTCAGGTTCTAACAATGACAACACACTTGGGATGGATTTTTCTAGGGAGCTGTGAAATAGGTCAATAGTGTAGAGCTCTAGAAATGGGAACGCTCAGGTAATGTGACTTTTTAAGGAGCTCTGTACCCAGTCTGCCCCCACCTATAACTGCCAGCCTGATTTTCATAGTGACAATATTTGTGGGGCTTTGGATTTTCAAAGCTACTGCAGAGCTGTGAAGAGAGAGATGGGAAATAAACTACAAGACCATAAACCCTGCTTTTCTTACAAACATTCAGCAGTTTTTCTTAAAATAAAGGATCCTGAGTTGTTGCAAGCCTTTGGTTAATTTCCAAACTTCTGAAAACTTTAATTTTGACAATTTGCCAGTGTTTCTGTTGCTTTTTTGGAGTGGTACATTTACAGAGGTCTTTACTGAACCATCTGGAAGTTCTGCAATGGTCCACATTTGTGGCAGTTATTGTTCAGTGTTTTTGTGATTTGACTCTTCCAAACTCTAGTTAGAACCCTTGTATTTTTGTCTCCACACAAGATCAAAAAGAGAAGATATTAATGTAATTGAGATATTAAATATAATCCAAGAATGGTAGGATAGTTATGGATGAGTCCTGTGAAAGATCTTTCTCTAACACCTACTAAACACTTTCTTCTGTAAGTTGAAATGATATTAACAGTGCATCACCAACAAAGCTTAATACAGAAATGGTGATGAATCTACACCTACTCATACACTCTTTCATTATCAGTATCCTCATGATAAAAAATTGTAGGTGTCAGGAAGGGCATAAAACTTAATTGGCCTAATAAAAATAGAAGCCAAAATTTTGGTCTCCATGGCATGGTGTTCCAAGCAAATTAATCTAACACTGACTGTAATGTGAGCATAAGCTCACTTATTTCTGTAAGGCTGAAGCACGGATGAAAGAAAAAATTATCTTTACTTGGACAAGGGTTTCAACCTCCCCTAACAAATATTTGATCAAATCCTTAGGTTTCTTTCACATAGTTATATTCTGATAAGGGAGCTAACAAAGAGAGAAGAAAATCCACTTAGTAAATAATCGGATATTGGAAAGTTGAGAACTGACATTAAGAACCTACACACATTTTGGAGGATCACTCATTTGACAGATACCACTTAAAGGAATAAACTGGCATAGTAATACAGTTTCTTATAGACAAGAGGTAAAATTGCTTTTGTAATTAGACATTTACAAGTAGAGTCCCTTTAACTAAACTGCCTTTCAATCCTGCAATTTTTGGGGGGGAGAAGGGGTGGAGAATGCATCTTCTTTAGCTTCATAATGGAACAGAAATAAAAATGGGTCACTAAACCTCATTTCCACTTAGCTATAGTTGCTGCAACAGTTTTGTTCTTCTTACCTCAGGAGTAGAAAAGCAGTAAAGATATGCTCTACACAAAATTATCCTTTACCTATGCACTTCTGTTAGATCTCAGAATGGCCTACAGAATTGGAAATATAGGAATAGTGGCACATATGTGTCACAGGGAAATTTAGAGACACCTCAAACAGTAAGCTATAAAGCAGTACATCTCAAAATTTCACATGCATGCAAATCACTTGGGGGAAACCGTCAAAACACAGATACTGATCCATGAGTTCTGGAGTAAGGCCTGAGATTCTGTATTTACAGCTAACTCCCATGTGAAGCTGAGGCTGATGTTCCTTGGACCATATTTTTTTGTTTGGTGAGAAAGTGAATAAATCTGGGTTCTGGTTGTGACTTTGGTGTAACACATATTACTTGTTATTTGTATTTTTCATTATATTGTTACAAGTCATCCCACATCCTTTCTGGGACTAGGAAAGACATAAAAAAATGGGAAATATCAAATTGCTAAAAGCATAAGCAAAAATAATATACCTAATGAAGATATGTTCACATAATTCAAAAACTGCAGAAATGTATCAAAACATCCAAAGAATAATAGAGCCAGCTCTTTGAAAAGTAGCAGATGTGCTGTCCCAGTTTTCCTTAGAGCTGTACAGAAAGAGCACTGGATTCAGTGTCAGGAATCTTGAGTTATAGCATGGCTTGTAACTTAACTAGCTCGATGTGTAAGACCTTATGCAGTCTATTGGCCTTTTCCATGGGTCCAAAAGTAAGGATTTGAAATAATTGATCTCCAAGTTCTCTTATTGCACTAACGCTTTTTTCTCTGCTTGTCTTTTGAAACATTTGGCCAGTGTAGATGATTTTTCCCCTCTTTCAAATCGTCAGTTTAGCATTTTTTCTTTCAGCATCTGAAAGATGCCATAATTCCTTTAAGTTGAAGGAAAACCTAAAGCTACTTTAAAGTGGGTAACTAAACCTTGCCAGGTTTCCATACAGGCAGTGTTCTTCTGCTAGCCTGAGTTTCGGATGAACCCAGTTGGTTCTGGAACTCCCAGACAGAGAATCGGCCCAGCTGGGCATTTTGCCCAAGGCCACAGTTCCAAGTGGGGATTCTGGCAAAGGCCAAAACCCAAGTTTATGGGAAAACTACCTTCACCACTTCCCTGGCTTCTCAGTCTAGGTTGTTAATTAATTACAGATGAAGTTTTCTGCCATTTATGTCCATGACAGGCAAACAGTAAAGACCCACCAGATCCTTTCCAGACTTTCTATGATCACTACTGTAGGGAAATTACTTGGTGGGGGGTAACAATGCAGCTGTAGAATTCTTCAGGTTAGTACGAAAAACTGTCATACAAGTATAAAGGTATCCTTTCCTTCCAAGTGTAACTGAGGAGCAATAGAGTGTTCTGGTTTTCAGTCTGAGATAGGGTTTGAATCTTCATCCTGCCTGTTACGACAATGGGGCAAATTAACCTTCCGTAACTCAATTTCCTCCTCCACAGATGTTTTGAGGATTAAATGAGGTAATATATGTCCTTGCTATTCTAAGTGTAGACCACAGACCAGCAGCATCAGCAGCAGCATCTGGGAGTTATGTTAGAAATGCAGACTCTCAGGCCCCACCCCAGACTTACCGAATCAGCATCTTGAGTTTAAACAAGATTCCCACATGCTAAGCATTCAGCACACTGCCTGCTTCATAGCTTTGCATTCGTTAATCAGAAGTCATCGTTAATTATGATCTTCCTGCTCATCTTTCTCAGTTTATCCTCACCACCATCCTGCGAGGCAAGCTGGGTAGTCATTTCTAGCTGGCTTGGTCCCCTGCATTCATTACCAGAACCCACCACTAACCTGTTCAGCACCTGACTTTCTGTTGTTCTATTGCCTCAACTCTCATCACTTCTAGTTTTTGAAGGTTTCAAGGTACATTTTAAGGAACACTGCACTGCCCAAGACTCCTGCCGAATTTTATACATCACATATTTCTGGACTTAATCATGTTATGTTCTAGTTCATATTTTAGTGTTTTATTTTTAATACACTTGTTAACATGGGCTCTGAAGTTAAAATTACATCTCTACCACTTATTAGCTTTCTAATCTTGGGAAAGTCTTTTACCTTTTTTGATCTTCTTATGTGAAATGTAATTTAAATGTTGTAATGTGGATATAGCATGCCATAGTAAATACACAATAAATGATATAGCTCTTAGTATTATCATTACTGGGTTTATTGTATTCATGGTCACATTGTCTCTGTCACTTTTTCCCTATATCTTTATCTGAAAGTATTGCATCTACTTTCAGCTAAATAAATGTAAATTAGTAGCTCACCTAAAGCCTTACAGTAAATTTCTACAGAACCTAGTTTAGAACTATCTTTCCACTGTATCACACTACTTCACACTCTAAGTAACATGTACCTTTAATGTACTCTGGGTCTGGGCAAGAGGACAGGATACAGAATGCCAAATGAGGGTACAGCCAATTGTCAGTCTAGGGAAATGGCCACTAGTTTATTCCAAGTATATTAAA
This sequence comes from Smutsia gigantea, assembly GCA_032199065.1. Lineage (NCBI taxonomy): Eukaryota > Metazoa > Chordata > Mammalia > Pholidota > Manidae > Smutsia > Smutsia gigantea. The sequence continues at coordinate 19,634 of JAVSCE010002776.1, forward strand.
GTCAACTAAGCTACCATCCGAGTTATACTCCTAAAATTAGATGCCAGACCAGATTTCTAAATCAAACAGCTATCCCCACAACATCAACTTCAGGATCATTCCAGAGGCTACTGACTAAGCCAATAAAGTGTCTTTCTTCTTCGCCTCCTTAGACGACCACACATCTAGTACTGGGCCTTCGGAGTATGGCCAACCCCAAGAGGCAAAGTGAGTTAATGAAGACAGAATTATTGGCAAGTCCAAAGTGCCTAAACACTCTGCTGGGAATAGTTTCAAAAAGTCCACTTAATGTAGATTGAAAGGGAAGGATACCTGAGCACAGGTTGAGCTCTGAATAGAAGAATGGTCGCTTGGCTCTTGAGAGACTAAAGGGAAAGAGGGCGATGCGTTTGGAAAAGTGTTGAAAGTTGGGAGAGGGCCTCCCTGATGGTCTTATTACTGCTGACGGCAGGGGAAATTGACACGGCCCTTTTGGAGAACAGTTTTGCAATATGGATCAAGAGTCCTAAAATGTCTTTGACCCTGTGATTCTACTTTAGAGAATCTATCCCACAGAGATAATACTAAATACAGAGGGCGGGGAAGTTTTCTTCTTAACAAAAGACCTATGACAGATCTGGCAATCTTGATGAATGTGAAGCTTGAAAATGTTTTTCCACTTCAGGCTCCAGTGGTCATGCTGGAAAAGGGGTCTAACCTGTCAAGGACATTACCAGTTGTTATTTTTGTTACTGGAACATGAACCTCTGATTTGAACCTTTTACGTGTGTCCTCACACTAAAAAAGTCCAACATCACTGAGGGATTAATCACTTTACGAAATACTTTGCTGCAGATTTTCTTAACTATCAAGTGCTAGCCAGCTTATTTATTTCCTTACAGAGAAATTTAAAACTGAAAAGTCTGTCTGACTGACCTGTCCTCTCCAATTCCTCCCATGGAATTGAAAATCAACCAGCAATGGTATTCCAAAGCTATTTTGTCCTTAAGGAAAATAGATTTCTATGTAACTTTTCAGGAACACAGCTATTTCATTAAGCTCAGTACATCTGGAGTTCTTTTCTTGACTTAGATCTATTCTCCACAGCAAGATTTAATGCAAATTCTCTGCTCATTTTACTTTGGACACACATCTGAATACAGAGCTCCTTCTTGGTTGTTACTAAAAGGTCTGGGATTTTAAAAGTTAGAACAGGATGAATAGGTTTGGAAGGGTCAGAAAAAGTCACACACTAAGCCCCTATAATGTTAGTAGTCAGAGAATATTAGACACAACTTCAAATTGCTAGTTGTACAACAATACTCTCTTACCTTTGTTATCTGAGAAGATCCTTGGGTTCTAGGATAAAACTGATTTTTAGCTGATAATCTATTTATGTAATTAGTGTAATTATGCTTTATTACATGATTAGTGTAAGTGTATGTAATCAGCTATAATATATAATTACATAATTGAGTCATTGTAAAAAATCTTTGTGAAACTGAATATAATGCTTTGTACATCTGCAGAACATAAATACTTTTATTTTTTATTTGTATTAGTTAAAATGGGTTTTTGTTGCTTTTGGAGTGGTTACCTTGTTCAAGTGTTAAAGAGAGTCCACATAGCATTTCAAAGAAATGATTATGCTTTCAGTTCCTGGTCTTCCAAATTTCATGGTAAAAATCAGAATGCCCTCCAAACCTACTATTTATCTGGTATGTACTAGATCATTTAAAAAAAGCTCTTTATACAAAGTTTGGGGCCCTGAGAATGTTCAGATACAACAGACACTAGATATTACTAAAAGGAGACAAATGATGGGTTTCAAATCTCTTTACATATAACTGTATGTGTATGTCTACAATAAAAAGTTATCATTATTGACTCGATAGCATCTCACTATGCTGATGAACAGTGAGTGCAATGGTGGGGGACTTGATAATATGAGTGAATGTTGAGACCACAATGTTGTTCATGTGAAACCTTCATATCAATGATATTTTAAGAAAAGAAAAAAAATGAAAGTTATCATTATTATTAACTCAGGATACCAGATTTGAGTTCTTTGGGTTTTTAAATAACCTAATAACCTAATGGAAAAGAAATGGATTATGTTCTTTGCCTATAAAGAAGATTTGAAATGGGGACTTTTCAATTGCACCCTGCCCCCCCCCTTTTTTTTTTGCTTCCAGGTTATATAAGTATGAATTAAATTAGTATTTATAGGTAATGGTTAATTTTTTAAATTAGAAAAAAATAGGTCCTGATCAAAAATAAAGTTGGGTTCTTTTGGGGTTTTGTTTGTTTGTTTGTGTGCTTTTTTTTTCTCCAGGAAGTGGATTTCCAACCACTGAATTACTCATGTAAAGGTACTTTTTAAGGATGTCTTAAACAGAATCCTTGCATGGAGTCATTTTAGTAGATGAACTCTGAAATCCCGTCCAGCTCTTGGATTCTGTAATGTCTGTTTTCATAAATACAGGCAAATTAAAAAATCAGTTTCACTTTAATGAAGACGAAAGCATCACATTAACTACAAATGTGTTTGCAGTCAGGGAGCAGATGACTGTTCTAAAGCCACTGGGACAGCCAGTGAAGCGGAGCAGAATACATGACTACAAACATGTCACTTTGGTATGTGGGTTATTTTAAGCTGAAGGCAATCCAGGCCTAATAGTCTCAGGAAAAGAGTGAGGGAGGGGGGAGGGAGGGAGGGAGGGAGGGAGGGTGTGTGTGTGTGTGTGTGTGTGTGTGTGTGTGTGTGTGTGTGTGTGTGTTTACACCTCCCTTAATGGCCTAGAATTCAGACAGGATGTCTGCACCAAAACACTAATGCCAACGATAACTTTATTTCAGAGAGATTTATCTGTATAGCATGGCAAACACTTTCCCATCTTCCTGTGAACTGGCTTCCTTCCCTTGGAAGTCTTCAACCCCTACTCTCTTCTCAGCTCAGGATGGTATGTAAGCCTCAACTGCCTGACTGTTGGAGAGCCTCTCAAGTCTTTGTATGGCTCCTGTACATATGCAATTGAATGTTTTTCTCCTGTTAATCTGTCTTACGTCCATTTAATTATTAGACCAGCCAAAGAACCTAGAAGGGAAGAAGGGAAAAGTTTTCCTTTCCCAAACCAGCAATGAGCAAACCTGAATAAAGGAAAGATTGCCTTTTCTTACTCATATTAGTTTAAGTAAAAATAACTGTGAACCCATATTGATCTCTTACTTGTGCCAGATCCCTTCTTAAATGCTTTTCCATGTTTTAGCTCATTGAATCTTCCTGACAACCTTGTGAGAAGGATATTATTTTAACTATTTTATTGATGTATAAACTGACATTTCAAAAAATATGATGACTTACCGAATGTGAAATAGCGAGCAGCAGCAGAGCCAGGATTCTAGCCTCCATGTATCTCTGTCCATTTCCTGGGCTCATAGCCACTCTAGTATACTCCTCCCCAACTGCTACCCTCTACTGGCAGGTAGAAGGAAACGGAAGCTCATTCACACAGTTCTGTTTAAGCAATGGCTTTTAATCCTACCTGCATCTAACATCACAAGAACTAAAAAAAAATGCCAATGCAGAGTCTGCAGTCCTTATTAATTGAATTAGAATTTTGGTGGATGGGACTCAGGCATCAGTATTGCTGAAAACCACTGACCTACAGAATAAATTCTGAACACCAAAACCCTTTTCAATTTGGATACCTCCTGCATTTCCACTCTCATTACCCACACACACCCCCAACCCCTACTGAGCACACACACCCACCGCCATTCCCTGACAAGCATATGATCGCACACCTCAGTCCCTGTAAAATTACTCATGGTGTTCCCTTTGCCTGGAGTGTCCTTTTTGCCTTTATCTGGTTTTCTCACTCATTTCCAAATGCCTTTTTAACAGTGACCTCCCCTGCCTTTGGTATCTTCCTTAGTATCTCATGCTGAATTACTCATTTTCTCCCCATCTCTCATCTCCTCACAGTAACTGATACATACAGTTCAACATTTCCCATTAGCACTATCCTGTCTCCTTTACTAGACTGTGTGTTCCTTGAGGTCACAGATTGGGTAATCTTTATACTCCAGGTGATTTACACAGCATCTAACATAGCAAGTCTCCAATTCTTTCCTCATTTTTAAGGGATGAAGGTATGGATATATTCATAATGAATTCAAAATAAGGTATTTATGGTTTTGTGTGTTTCCTTTCCCAGGAATAACTTTATTTAAAATGAGGTCCACATGGACATGATTGTGTTAAGAACAAAGAAGTGCATCATTAGTGGTAGAATTCCAGGCATCATTAGGGAAGACTTTTGTCTTAGAGTCTTATCATAAGATACCATTAATGTGCATAATTATTCCCCTTAAGTGTAAATGTTTAAGACCACAGGAGAAAATAGGCTATGTCAGATTATGTATTCCTTCTCAGCTCGAGCAAGTAGGATGTGCCAAGCATGTACATCCTCTTCCAAACGACCCAGGGCCTAGGTATCCCCATTGCTTCTTCCTGTGCTTGTGACAAAGTCCAAGTGATCTTGTAAGCCACGTGGCACCAGTACAATCTCATCTCTCTTTTTGAAGAGCCATTAGCTGCTGATAGAAGACAGGAGGTCACCAAATAACAATGCAAGGTGGTCACTGTCATTTCCCCCACTGCTGTACACAATCCCCTTAGGCATGGATTACTGATCCTTGTATTACCATTTCATATAAGGGAAGCAAATAGTGTTCCAGTCATTAGCTTTTATTGTTCTCAGGAATTTTCCATGAGGCATTTTCTACAGTGATATTATGATATAGTAGGCCTTCCATAGCAGCCAGTCTTTCTGGTGTGGTTTTGTTATATACATATTTTTCTAAAAGCAGATTTGAAAGGATAAACTATAGGCACAGAGAAATCTCTGATACTCCAGTCAAATGGTTTTTGAGGGCATCAAAGATAAAGCTAAATAAGAGGAGGGACAATGTAGAGAAAGTTAAGACAAGGTAGAGTAGGAAACTAAATCTGACAGTTGGCATGATGTGTGCCAAATCAAAGGGTATCAAATGCAGGGCAAATTCTCTCATCACCACGTTCCTCACCCACCTTCTGTCATCCTCCTTCAGACACTATTCAGGCTTTGACTGTAATGGAAAGCAGTACCTCCCTGTGATCTGCAGGAGCCAGCACAAATCCAGGGTATCTAGGTCACCACGGGAGCCCAAAGATATGAGGGTGAAGGGCTAGTTCAAACACAAAGTTTATCTGAAGGGAAAGTGTTGAGGTTCACTGGAATAGACCTAGCATGACCTCAAGTTTCCTGAGCCAGTGGAAAACTCAAAACATAACTGCTATTTGAGGGAGGGTCTAAAGCTACAGCAATGTTTAAGGAAACAATGGTCTTTAGAATTATTCCATATGTTTTCAGGGCATCAAAGGTGAAGCTGTGCTGCAGAATGGAGGAGAAACATCTCAGCCAAATATGGAAGCCCTTGTAGAGGATGTAAGCATTCCCGGGGATCAAAAGACAGCACAATGACTTATAAAGAATAGTAAGACAGAGAGAGGGGATTCTAGAAGTAGCACTGGGAAGTGGTGAGGGTTAGAGTCTCTCAGCTTTATTCTCTGTTACCTGCAACTGAAAGTCTCTGCAATCTTGCCCAACACCAGAGAACTGGTGGGTGAGGCAAGTGGGAAGGATTTCCTCAGGGCCAGTAGAGAGACCCAAGAAATTAGGATATGATGATGGAAATCAGGAGGCAATGAAGATGGACCAGAAAACAACATGGCTTTAAGACTTCTATGTAAAGCAGTGAGAACAAATGCTGAGGCCTGGAGGTAGAACTGGGGTGCCTGGAGGTGACTACAGGCTGTTAGTTATGGATCAAAGTACGGTAGGTACTTCATGTCAAACCTTGCCACATTTGTTTAAACTAAAAATAATACAGAAACTATGGTTAAAAACTGAAGCAACACAGAATAGTTTATAGAAAAAAATTAATCCCTCCTCCTCCAAAGGACAAAATCACCCCAAACTTAACTGCCTAGAGATAACCACTGTGAGCATTCCAATAAACAGAACCTCCCCACATCTCCACTGGCATGTACACGCACACCTAGGAGATATTGCAGGCTCCATTCCAGGCCACAGCAATAAAGCAAATGTTACAATGAAGCGAATCAAATGAGTTCTTTGTTTCCCAGTGCATGGAAAAGTTATGTTTACACTATTTGTAGTCTATTAAGCAAGCAGTAGTATGATGTCTAAAAATGAATGTACTGAACTTAATTTAAAAATACTTTATTGCTAAAAAAATGCTAACCATCACCTGAGCTTTCAGCCAGTCACAATCACTGATCACAGATCACCATAACAAATACAGGAAGTTTGAAATATTGTTGAGAATTACCAACATGTGACACAGGGGCATGAAATGAGCAACTGCTGTTGGAAAAATGGCGATGATACACTTGCCTGATATAGGATTGCCACAAACTTTCAGTTTGTAAAAAAAAAAAAAAAGCAATTATCTGAAAAGTGCAATAAAATGAGGCAGGCCCACATACAAAGCCATTAAAAAATTTTCTCCTATAGATACTCTTTTGTAACCTGATGTTCCCTCCATTCAGTAATATATTAGGAATATAATATATTACTTTCTCTATATCAGTAAATATCATTTTAAATAGATATTATTCCACTGTAACAATGTACCATAATTAATTTAAATAACTTCCTATTAAATATTCAGAACATTTCCTGTTCCTGGTTTTTCTGTATTATAAACAAAGATCCATGAAACATATACACTTTGTGTACTTGACTGATTCCTTCGTTGAGATAAAGCTTAGAAATGGAACTGCTGGGTCAATGTGGATACCTGTTACAATTTTTTATTATATTGCCAAATTGCTCCCTGCCCCTGCCAGGAAGGTCACACTAATTTATCCTCCTACTTTAATCTACTGAGTATGATGAGTTTTCCATTGTATCTTGTTTTTTGTTTACAGTCCTTTCATTTCTAATGAACTGTCATATTTCCATATATTTATTGATTATTTACATGCAGTATACCCAGTGACTCAGCCAATTATAGGCCACGGGTCAAAATCAGCCTGTGTGCCCAATCTGGCCTACCTCCCTTTATTATATGGCTTGCAAGCTGAGAATGGTTTTATGTTTTTGAATGGTCAGGAAAAATACCTGAAGAATTATTTCATGACACATGAAAATTATATGAAATTCAAATTAATATGTCCATAAAATTTTTGGAACACAGTCACATCTATTCTTTTACATAGTATCCCTGACTGCTTTCTCAGTACAACAGTAAAGTTGGAAAGGACAGGTCTAAAAAGACCTAAAGTATTTACTATCTGGTCCTTACAGAAAAAGCTTTGTGAGCCTGTGGTATATAATAATGAGTAAGAATACAGATTTCAGAGCCAAGACATCCTAGACTCACATACCTGCTCCACAATCTGCTACTTATTTAACAGTGGACAATGTACTTAATAGTATTCTCTGCCTCGGTTTTCATTCATCTGTATAGTGGAGAAGATAATAATACTCAATTTAAATGTTTTGAAGTCTAGGTGAATTTAGCACTCAGAAAAGTGCCTAGTGTAAGTGCTATATATTTATAATATTATTTATATTCTTTTTAGTATAAATTTATCTTTCATATTCTTTCCTATATTTTGGGTTTGTTTGTTGTCTATTATTATTTTGCATAGTAGGGATTTTAGCTCTTATCTTTGATGTATTTTTTTCCAGTTTGCTAGTGGTTTTTCAACCTGGAAGGTGACTTCAATTTAAGAAAGCACACTCAATTTCCTACATTAATTCTAGTTATAATTTCATGTAACTAGTATATTTATATTAGTAAACAAATTTTATGCGAGTGTGTTTATGTGAGTAAATAAAGGGGATCAAAATGAAATTATCTAGTCCAACTACCCCTCTCAAGTTTAATTACCCCCCTAAAATATTCAGGAGTAGGTGAGAATTCACTACTGCCTGGTAAATTGGGACTTCCTACTGCTCCCAATTTTAATTCTGATGGTCACAAATGAGAAACCGATTCCCTTTTCCTGTATAAGACCTCCAGACCTGGGGAAATAGCTATCCTCTCACCTTACCTTTACGTTCCTCTGCCCACACTTCAATTTGTGTCTTCATTTTTGTATACTAAACCTGTCGAAGGCCTTCAAGTGATTTTCCTGTGACAGAGATTCACTGATTTCATTCACCATTACAGTTTTTCCTCTTAAAACAATCCAATTTGTCATTGTGCCTTTGTTTTGTGCCTTCTTCTCAACATGAAAACATCAGGTTTAACACAGTCTTGCAATTAACTTCTAACACTTCATCACATATAATACCCTATTAGGGCCTGGGGAGTTCACAGCTCCAAATTCTAGAAGCCTCTCTCTTATTCATCAAAACCATTTCTATTTTAAATTGCTTGCTCCTGGGAATGATCCAGACAATCGGGGCAGCACACATTATGTAAAAGGGGATCCAAAGACATTGTACAGCATATTAAGAATTTGTGGGACCTTCGGCCTTAATATTTGGCACCAAGGTAAAAAGGATAGTACTGTTGCCTCTAACAATGTGGGACTCTGGTTTACTTTCTCACGGTCACAGCAATGCTTTAGGCTTTGATGCAAACACAGTTCAAAATTTACAACCGGGTTGTGCTTATATTGATACAGAATGATAAAGAATTCTCATGTCCTATAGAATGTGTGTGTGTGTGTGTGTGTGTGTGTGTGTGTGTGTAGTTTATTTCCTTCCAGAATCTTAAAGCAGTCTAGCATGAATTTCCCAGTAGCCAACAAATGTCAGAACTGACAGAATACATTTCAGACATAAAAATGTTTTTTACCTTGACCAATCATAAATAAATTTTATTTAAATATATTAATAACTTTCCCTTCCTTGCAAATGACATATGATCACACTTGTGATTTCATAGAGCTACTATTTAAGGTGGAGCTGGTCCAACAGTAAACAACTCAGTGAAAGATAATGTGACATGGAATTACAGTTGTTTTTTTCCCCCAGCTGCAAGGAAATAAAAATTTAACTCCCAAACCAAAATACATAATTAGGCATATAACATAAAGCAAGGTCACCTACACAGCAAGAAAATAGTCTAACAAAATCAAGGGAAATGTCTTTTGCTTTCCTGTTTCATACAATTGTAAAATGTTAGGATTTCACACTGTTCCTAGATACACACATTATCATCAATGCTCAGTGACCTAAAACAGGAGGTTTCAAAAATAAGAAATGCTGAAATTGAGTCAATCCCATGGTCTTATCTATTACAAGTACAGGGTCCCTGTATTCTACAGTCATTGCCCATTGGTGGTTCTGGAACACCTCTGTGAAGTCAGACATCAGTTTGGCCAGCAGAATACATATAAAAGTGTACATATTTAATGTATGCATCTCAATGAGTTTGGGGCTAAGTATACGCCTGTGAAACTATTACCACCATCAAAGCCATAAACATATCCACCACCTCTCAAAGTTTCCCCCCACCCCAACCCTTTTTTTCCTCCTAGAAAAGCTTCTCATTGATGTTTTTCCTGTCTTACCATTGGAGTAAGATAGTCTTCTGCCTAGCTCCACAGCCCGTTATTTTTTAAAAGACTTACATTAGAGAAAACTTCATGTTCCCATTGTAAAAATTCATAACCCCCTTTCCAGGTCAGCACGTTCCCATCATCATAACAACCAGAGAGCCAATAGGGAGGATTTATGACCTTCCATTATGACCTTGATCTGTATAGTTAGTCCTGGGTGGGGGGGAGCTTCTCATCTCCTTATGCACTCCAAACACCTTGTTAGCAATCTGTTTAACATCCTTCCATTTGCATTCCTCCAATTTGTCAAGAATCAATACATCAGGCAAATACTCCCAGATAAAGCAGGTCCTACTTATAAACTGGGAGAAAAGTGAGAAGCATTTGAAAGTGATAAGAAAGTACAGTCTATTGATAGCACCTCAGCTTAATGAAATAGGAAACTCAAGATGAGCTAAAACATGACTCAATCTTAGGGTCATGGGGAAGCTTTGCTAAACTGAGCAAGTTTGCATCTAGACTACTTCTATTTGAGGGGGAAACCAGTATACCACACTTGATTCCAAATGAAGCCATTCTCTTTACAGTTATGGGAGTAGGAGTTCCAGAGCAAAAAGAGGTCTTACACAAAGTAACACAACATCTTGTCTTGTACCTCTGAAAGTTGTAAACTTGGACATGCATATGTGTATATACACACAAAACCCCATATGCACACACAGTTAAGCCAATTCCCCATATATTAATCCTCTGTCTCAATAAAAGTACAACATCCTCCTTCCTATGGGACATGAATAATGTAAGAGCTGGAATGGGGGAAAAATCTAAGAACATGTTTTGTACAAGAAAGATTTGTAGGAAAAAAAATCAACTCTCTCCTCCCAAATCTTTACATCTCTAAACATAACGTCAGATTTTAAATAGAAAACAACTTCTACAGGAGAGTGTTTTATCATATACCTAAAGATAGGTGCCAAAAATAATTACCATAAAACCTTATACAAATTCAGAGAAAACATCTGGTGACGACAGTCTACTCTCTGCTAATCACAGTTTTCAAACAGGGTGAAGGCTAAAACTCTTATTTTCTGGGAGAGATGAGCAGTACCATCAAAAGGGAGAGGAAGGTAAGAGCATACACACCCCCTTTTATTTCCCACAGTGATGGCCTCATGGAGAAGAGAGCTGAGGGACTGCCAGGAAATTCAAGACTTCCAAACTTGGGGGGCTTGTACGGTATTTGTTCCCCAAATAAACACTCATGAGCACCACCTCTCCCTGATGAATCAAAATATTCAGTTACTTAGGGACTTATTTGTAATAGGCAATGCACAAACATGGTTCTGAATCCAGAAGGTACAGATACAATTTTTGGTATGTAATAAACAGTAATCTTCATTCTCCTTCTCTAGTTCACCTGTCCAAGAAAACCACTGTTACCAAATGAGTGTACTGTTACCAGTTTCTTGAGTTTTTTATGAAAACTATGTACATTCAAGCAAATATGTGTATATACATATTTTTTTAATTTTAATTATTTTTATTTTGGCATCATTAATATATAATCACATGAGCAACATTGTGGTTACTAGATTCCCCCCATTATCAAGTCCCCACCACATATCCCATTTCAGTCACTGTCCATCAGTGTAGTAAGATGCTATAGAATCACTATTTGTCTTCTCTGTGTTATACTACCTTCCCCCACCCCCCTGCTACATTATCTGTGCTAATTGTAATAGCCCTTATTCCCCTTGTCACTCCCTTCCCACCCATCCTCCCCAGTCCCTTTCCCTTTGGTAATCATTAGTCCATTCTTGGGTTCTGTGAGTCTGCTGCTGTTTTGTTCCTTCAGTTATTGCTTTGTTCTTATACTCCACAGCTGAGGGAAATCATTTGATACTTGTCTTTCTCCACCTGGCTTATTTCACTGAGGTGTATGTATATTTTATTACAAGGAATATCAAACAATATATGCTGCTTTGCACCTAGCTCTACCCATTTCCCATGTTTTGAAATTGTTCTATGTTGTTACAGAAGAAAAAAAAAGTGGTGTTCCTTTGTATAACAGTTTCACAGCATTTCATTGTTCGCATAAGCAACGACATACTTAAACTCCTACTTCTGGAGATTGAGATTTTCTTCCCCACTTTTTGCTATTACCAAACAATGCCATAGTGAATCTTCTCATACCTAGGATATTTGGGCATGTGCAAATGTCTCCATACTATAAATTCCTGGAAATGGAATTTTCTGATAAAAAGGTTTGTGAATTTTTTTATTTTAACAAATATTGCTAAATACCCCTCCACGAAAGATGTGCCAATTCTCAATAGGAATTTGTGGATTTTATGAAACATCTCCCAAGTGATTCTAATGATCACACAGGATTTGAGACAAGTAGTCTAGAACATCAGCTAGCATGTGAAGCCTTAACTTGTAGACTGAGTCCCTGGCCTGTTTTTCTGCAAAGCCATCCTCGTATCATCTAGCCAAATTCTCCTCAAACTTTAAATATATATGTATATCTATCACTGGGAGTATGGTGGATCTTATTAAAAGGCAGATAACTTGAAATTCACTATTCTAACAAGCTTCTAGGTGAGGCTAATGCTGTTAGTCCACAGACCACACTGAGCAGCAATTTCTTAGCGATTCCCACAGCCAGCAGCACATAGATTAGTGCTTACAGTGTATTGTTCACTGCAGTGGTGCTCCAACTTTAGTCTTGGGGCCCTCTCAAAACCTTTAAAATATAGAGCCCCCTCCAAGAAAGATTTACTTATGTGGGTTATATCTTTTGATATTTACCATGTTTGGAATTAAAACTGAAATTTAAAAAAATGTTCATTTAATTGCATTTCAAATAATAAACACAGTACATGTTAATATAAATGGCATTTTATGAAAAAAACTTCCCAAAATAAAAGTCAGCGAGAAGAGTGGCCTTGTTTAACATTTAAAAAATCTATTTGATATCTGGCTTAATAAAACCCAGCTGAGTTCTTGGATATGTTTCTGCATGCAATCTGCTGTGTACTACACATCATGTAGCCTCTGGAAAACTCCACTGTATACTCAAGAAAGATCATGAGTGAAAAAAGCAAATAATATCTTAGTATTATAATGAAAATGGAATCAATCTTTTAGATTCCCCTAAAGGTTCTTGGGAATCCCTGTACCACACTGAGAACCATTAGTTTAGTGTGTGTTCTTTCTGCCACACCACACACAACAAACTTCTTTAACAATAGAGACCATATTTTGTTCTTGTTCTTTATTTCTATAGAGCTGTCTCATATCAAGCACTGAGGCAATGTTTCTGCATTTGACAATTATGAGAATCAGATTTGCAATATATTCCCATCCTATTTCCTTTGCATGGACAGTTGTGAACATTGGGATATCAGTGGAGAGGGGAAATAAGCCTCCTTTCTTTCACTCACCCGCTCCATAAAGTTCACAAAGATATGAAGCTCATCTATAAAGAAAATTGTTCCATCATGGTATTATTACAAAGTTCTTTTACAACAGTTCTTTAATTTGATACTAAAAATATACCTGTAAGTTAGGTAGAATAGTTATTATCATCCTCATTTTACAGATAATGAAACTGAGACTCAAACCAATTTGCCCAAGTTTTTATAGCTAGTTAAGTGACTACTGAGCCAGGGTTGAGAAAATATAACTCAACCTTGGATCATGAATGGGTTGAAGGAATGGTTTAATATATTTTATTGCATACTCTTTTTTTGTGTCATGGGATATACCACTCAGGATTAAGAAGATTTACAATAGGTGCCTTTACGGTGATCAAATGTTTCCAGTTCTTTGGGGCACTCAATCACCTGCTAAAGCTGTTTATTGTCTGATGCTTGACAATGAACATTATCCTTCAAATTGCTTTCTGCTATAGTGCTGTTGTATAATTAGGTTCTCCAGGAAGTCTGTCTTGGAATCTTAATTTTCATTAGCATAGTGAGTAATGGCAGCTGCTTCTGCTACCAGACTGATGTGATTATTTCTCAACAGCCTGGTATGCTATGTTCCAAAGAAGAAGAACAGAGTGGTAATTCAGGAGCACAGAATTCCTGTGGAGAGCAAGGGCAATTTCTGTTTGGTAGAGTAGGAAGGTCTATAGGCCCTGGAGAAACTCTAGAAGCATGGTCTAGAATGCTGATCCTCTCAATCACAGCCCCAGTTCCAAACTGCTGAAAACCGAAATCAGAGTCCTAATGCCCTATTTGTAGGTGGTTTCTGGTCTGCTTTGGCCACACTGAATACTTCAAGGCCCTTAAAACCTATAGTAAAAACTACCAAGAGGCAGTAAATGGAGTGGAGACTAGGATGCTCTTCTAAATGCCTCAAAGCTCACTCCAGGGTTCTGTCAGTTGCAAAGGGAAAATGAACACAGTTAACCAGCAAATGCTGGTTCTACACAATTCAGTTTTCAGTTGTTATCTGAAGAATTTATGGGAAATCTGGTGGCTAGTCTTAGGCAAAATATATAGATTCAGTGTGTGTGTGTATGTGTGAAAGAGGGAGAGATTTAAGCTAGCCATATGGTATCATCCAGGAATTGTCCGTATTAAAAATCAATTAATAATTTACATGTGTTATTTTCATTTAGTACAACCATAGTCAGGGATATAACTAAAAGGAAATACTCAGGAAAAGATTAGCAGGGCTTTATTATATAACTCATCCATAAAACATGGACAGTCACAAATGATATACCAGTTGAATAACTGCTAACAAACAGCTGTACGTTTGTGTTTCCTTTTACTGAAGCCAAACCTTCTAGCTTATTAAATAGTGCACTTTGCTGTGAAATTGGTTCATATGATGCTTTTCTACATAGACACAGAGACTGCCCTTTTCTTGGAAATAGTTATTTTCTTACTCACCTTACTCTTAAGCTTCATATGCTCAGTGCTTAGAAGTCCCCAATTATAAAATGAGATTTGTGCTTTACCCACTATATTCTTTATTGGGTGGGGGGGATTGTGTATTCTGCTGAGTGGCAAAACACAGCAGATTCTTGAAAAATAATGTCATCAAATATGTGAAATAACTTCCATTCTGGGATAATCTGCTTTGTCACTTAGAAGCCAATGCACAAATAAAACTGAGGCCCCTTCCTAGAGTTATTATGCAAGATAAAAAAATTCCATAATTGTGGACCAAGCCATAGACAAGTAATCAATGCAGGATTTATGCAACCTGCATACAGCAGAAATCAGTGAAAGAGTGGAAATGATTTTACTTAACCATCATTAACAAACACGAAGAACTGTGAGAAATATGTTTTTGATAGAATCTAAGTGAGATTAAAAGAAAATTGCCAGTTTATCTATAACAAAGAAAACAAGGCTCAGAACCCAACCTCTAATATTGTTTCTGCTCCTTACTTTCTCTCTTCAAAAGAACCAGAATATACTATTGCCTAACAGTTCTTGCCAAATGTTTCTGTCACTACCAACCCTGTTGAGGTCACTATCTTTTAGTAAGTCAGTATTTACTGAGTGCTGGGAATGAGCAGAGATCACTGTACAGGTGGAGAATGGAGTCTTTGGCCTGATGGCTTTTACAATTAGTGAGAAAGACAGACAAATAAAAACAATCATGCCAGAAATATATAAACATATATATTACTGCCTATATGGAGAAACTCATCTGTTTCTAAACAAGATGGATTATCTGGAAATTTCCCATCAGTAGCTGCTTAAGTACAGAGACTGACACAGAGCTTAATACTAAAACTGATTTTTTAGTACAAAATTGTAGTTGAAATCACAGTTTGAATCATTTAATAAAAGACTTTTATATACATCTGTACAAATCATGTTTGGCACCAATTTTTAAATAGGCCATTTGAGAATTATGATTTTCTCTTTATCTTTGTAAGCACCTACTGTATATCCAGCAATGAGCTACATTTCCTCATAGACAAGCAAATCAGGAAGCAGGGTAGAAGATGTAGAATATTTGAATAAACCACAAGGTTCTCTAGTTCCAACATTATGTGGCTCTGTACAACATGAGTATTATTACCACTCCAGTTTGGAGAGTTCTCAGGAAACACAGAGATCAATATCTTTCAGCATAAAAAATTTGAGAGCACCTACTATGTCCAAGCTCGCTGCATGTTGTTCCAGGGTGTATGAGATAAGTAAGTCCCAATCCCTGCTCTCAAGGAACTTTTATACAATTACACAAAGAACTCTAATTTGAAGCCATACCATACAGCAGAGATGCAGATGGAGTTGGTGAAATGGCTGGACAAGCTGGTGAAATTAGGACCATTGTGTGGTGCTTTACTTTTACTCATATTGTGGCCCCTGGCGGAAACGTTTCCTGCTCCACTCAACTCCTCCTCTTCCTTCAATAACCAGCTTAATTTACTTCCTCGGGCTTCTCTTTTAACTACTACATGCCTTCTTTGATCAATCACAGCACTTAATGTGTATTACATAATTTAGCACTTAATGAACCACTGTCTTGTATTGTTCATAGTCATGCCTGTTAACACTGGTAGTGAACATGCCAAGTTCTTCCAGGCCAGCTTTCCCAACCACCAAAATAAAGTAAGTCTAATCATTAAGGCCAGGCCTACTCTTACTAATTCCTCTTATCACAGGCAGGGTGTTCTTATTAATAGCTCTGCTTCCTCCTGGAACTAAGGCAGTAGTATAGTCAAAAGGGCTACTGGCTCAGGGCTTAAAACACCTTCAAAACTCAGTTACTAACATAGCATTTGTACATTTCCAGAATTTTCTACAGATGCTGATCTAATGGTCAACTCAGCATATAGCACTATGAGATAACAAAAAGAATGTCATCACCATTATTATGACTCATTTTAATAAGAACCCCAAATATTCATTGAGTGTTTTGCATATACCAAAAGCTATGCCAGTTGCATTGTATGTTTTATTTCATCCAGTTGTCGCAACAACCTGGTAAAGCAGGTACTATTATTAACCCCATTTCACTGATGAATAAATTGAGGTTCTCATCTTGTTAATAGTTGCTCTGACATTGGAAAAACTTCTGTTGTCCTGAGGGCCCTTGCTCCTTATACTCTACTTCACTGCCTCTCATTTACAGGTTAATTCCATTCAGTGCTTCTTTAATATGCATACAATTTTATAACCCAATAAATAAAATATGGCCAGAATGTGATTTGCATATATGAAAACTTTACACACACATGAAAGATTCTCTTCTGAAAGGCACTATAGCTGCCCCCCCTGGGAACGGCAACTTCTTCAAAGTACCAAAGTAAAGCTGAAGTTCTTTTCCAAATATTCTCCTAATAAAGTGTGAGTTCATAAGGTTGCCACCATTCAGGATAAGCTTGATGATCCATCAACCCCAGCTAACATTTTGTTTTTGCTACACACATCACCTCAACTTCTTAAGACAAAACTCTAAAAATACATATTTAAATAGAGCATAACAAGGCTTGTACCAAGAGCTATAAAATGGTTTCCCCATTTATGCAAAATAGTGACATGCATTTCCCCATTAAGTGTTTCACTATGAAGAATAAAAAATGTAGGTGTTTGGGAGAAGTGCATCCTATAAAGTTGGGACAAAATTCTGAGCATGAAAATGCCCTAAGAATATCTAGGCAGCCATGGGACATGTCCATTCAGAGTAAAGTAGGGTATTATTTTTCAGCACCGGTTGTAACAAATTACCAGGAATCTAGTACCTTAAAAAACAAAACCAACCAACCCAGAAATTTACTGCCTCACAGTTTGGGAGCTCAGAAGTCCAAAATCAGTTCCTCTGGGCCATGATCAAGGTGAGTCAGGGCCATGTCCACTCCTGTGACTCTCAGTGAGAATCTGCTCCTCACCTCCTGCATCTTCTGGTGGCTGCTAGCATTCCTTGGCTTGTGGCCACTCACTCCAGTCTCAGCCTCCATGGCCACCTTGTCTCCTCCTTTCTCTCTGTCATCTCCCTCTACTTCCCTTCTATAAGGATACATGTGATTTCTTTCAGGGCCCACCCAGAGAATCCAGGAAAATCTCTTCATCTCCACATTCTTAAATTAACCCCATCTGCAAAAAACCTTTTTCCAAATCAGGAACATTTATAGGTTGTATGTATTAGGACCTCGTATCTTTGGAGGCCATTATTCAACCTGCCATAAAAAAGTATTTAAATAAAGCAGCTTTTTGATTTAATCATGGTTATACTGATGGTATGTCCTCTTTGTTCAGACTTCTTACCAGAAGAACAGTGACCTCCTGCCTTCAGTTTTGTCCTCTCCTCCTCCCTCCAGCCAGGTGTTCTCTACACTATACCCAGTGTGGTCTTTCTGAGATACTTATTATTTCCATGGTTCTTGCTGTCTAAAGGAAAATAACATACAAACCTGATATTATGGTGTCTGGGTACAAATTGCTTCTTCATCTCACCCCAAGTCTTGCCTTTCTGGCCCCATCCTCTGGCAATGCGTCGCAGGTCTCCTACACCTCAGTCACACTGAACTGCTCCTTGTTGCCTGTGAAAGTCATGTTCTTTCAAGCCTGGTTCTCCCTCTGTCCCCTGAGCCCTTTCCTTCTTCATTTACTGAACTCATCTTCTTTTAAGACTCATTATAAATATCTCCTGTGTAAAACACTGCCTCAGGGTGGAGCCTGACATCCTTTCTTCTGGGTTACCATAAAAACTCATGAAGGACATTATAATTTATCACAGGTGTGGGTAAGTTGGGGTTCCTATGGTCAGGATCCTCACTGAACTTAAACCACCTGATGATGTAACTTGCCTGTTGCTAGGATACCGCTTCCACACCTTAGGCAATAAGCTATTATTGTGCTATACAGAGAGCTCGGCCCAGGGCTCTGGGCGGAGGTAGAGACGCTGGTGCTCGACCTACCACCGGGAGAACAAGCCGGATAATAAACCCTTTCACCCCAAAGAACGTTCTGCTGTCAATTTCTTTGGTCGCATTGAATCCACAGCGAACTTGCCTGGGGCTGAGACCCACTGGCAAGAAAGCAAGTAATTCCAAAAATCTGTTTAATGTCTATTATGCTATTTTATGAACCAGTTCATTCAAGGGCGGGGGCACTGTGGTATGATCAATAACACCAACCCCCAACCAAAGATGTCCAAATCCTAATCTCCAGAACCTTTGAATACGTTACCTTTACAAGGCAAAAGGGACTTTGTAGTACTTAATAAAGTTACGGGCCTTGAGATGGGGAGGTTATATTGGTTCCACTTGGGTAATCTAGGATAATCACAAGCATCCTTACAAGGAGACAGAAGGATCAGATACATAAAGACCATGTAAGGATGAAAGCAGAGGTCAGGTAGGAGATAAGATGCCAAGCTGCTATCTTTGAAGATGGAGGAAGAGGCCATGAGCCAAGAAATAAATGGCCTCTTGAAGCTGGGAAAGGCAAGAAAACAGATTCTCCCATACACCTGCCAGAAGGAACACAGCCCTGCCAACATCTTGGTACTTTAGGATTTCTGACCTCCAGAACCGTAAGATAATAAATCTGTATTACTTGAAGGCACTAAATTCGTAGTGATTTGTTATAGCAGTGATAGAAAAGGAACACAAGCACTATCCTACCCTCTCTCTGAATCCCTAGCACAGTGCCTGGCACATAGTGGGTGGTCAATTCATTTGCTGAATGAATGAGCAAATACAGTAAGTGCTATATGCCTGTAAGATATTCAGCCCACATTGTAAATCCTAATACCATTGTAGTGAGAAGCATTTTACCCCTAATAAACTCTCTCTTAGCTCACTGGTCTTCTAATTAGAATTTCAGAGGACAATGAAAAACATTTCTGAAAAACAGACATGGCTGAAGTGTTACTACCTTCCCATACTCAAGTCCTAGTACTAAGGCCAGAAGTATATAAAAGATGACCAAATTTTAGATTTTATTTTTATTGCTACAAGTAAAAAAAAAAGAAAGAAAAATGTGTGCAGCTGGAAGGGCATAGATACCTCCACATATCCCTTTATGATAACCTAGTGTGAAGCTAAGAATACAAAGCAGCATAGGAGACTTTTCAAAGGCATTGTCAGGATTTTTACACCCCCCTCCCCCCAGAAAAATCCTATGGAAATCTCATAGCCCCTCCAGCTACCTCTCCCACACCAGCAGCAGCTGCAGAGTAAGTTTAAATACCACAGCCAATGGTCCTCTCAAACACAAAGCAGCAGTTTGAGTCCACAAGCTGATAGCATTCACAAATACAGGGGCTCTTGTGGAATCCACAACCTTGGCCTAAGCCTTTTACTATTTCCCACCTACCTCCGGTAAACACTACAGCTGCATATGTTCATCTCACTGTTTAAATAGCACAACCATGCCCACCAACGTAATGACAAACATTATAGCCCGATTTGTCAGAAACCACATTCTCGGAGGAGGGTATAACGTAAGAAGTGAGGGTTTCATTTGAGGATATCAGATAAGGATGTGCTAGTACAAAACTCTAATTAATTACTCACTAAACATCAAAATGCTAGAAAATGTGAACTCCGCATCTGGGTTTCTCAGAGGAGAGGACAAATAAGGGATAATCAACTTACTTTCAGATGCTGCCGGATAGAAACACATTCAGGCAGGTTACTGGTCTTACTAGCCAAGACCAACAGGCTCTAGGCTTTTCTGATGCCAGCACCTACCAGAAAGGATTCTGCTCCAGGCTGACAAGGCGCCTTCCTTCCTGGGGGCTGCACGTTGGGAAGAGATCACACACCATCCTTTCTGACCTCCTCCCACATCATTTCTCTGAGAGGACACATGACAGAGACTCATGTGACTGCAGGGTCTCCAGTTATGTAGAACGCTCCTCTTCACCTGCTTGCTGAGGCCTGAAATTCCTTTCACATGATAAGATGGTATAGGCCACAAATGGAACTAAATGACTTAAAATCTGAATGCCTGACTGAGCCACCAAAGAAGCGAAAATGTGTTAGCCATTCAGATGATCAAGGGTCAGTACCATCACTGAAACCTTTCTCAGTCTAATAGGGGCGGGAGGAGAAACGAGCAGGAAGCCATTGGGTAGAGCAGGTGACTACAGATGCTGAAGACTTAAAATTACTCCTACCTACCTCTTCTAAGTAGACAAAGAGAAACTGTAGAGAATTTTTGACATGGCTGACTGCAAAGATAAATATACATTGCTCTGTTTTGCATATTTAACAAAATGTTGTGTATTTTTTAGTGTAAGAGCAAGGAAAAAAACCCATATTCCCACGGTTAGCTGTGGCCCTGGATGGAACCACACCTGAACCGTTTATCTAGTTGTTTCTGTGAACCAGCTGCTGCTGGTTAAAGAAAAACCATTTCAAATTTCCATCTGTTCTGTGAGTTGCTAAAGACATAGGCCTGAGGTAAATGGCTCTTGTTTGGAAATGCTCATTATTGGGTCTTTTGTTTATGCAAAAGTATATCTAGTATGGGACAAACTTGAGAGTTATAATGGAAGAAGAATTTGGAAGTCTGGTGTGGCATCCACAGGGAGAAAAGACAAGGGTTGATTGTTAGAGGATATAAGACCCAGAGAAAGAAGTTTCTGTTTGTTTGCACACCTTTTCCACACAAAGAAGATTTATTAAATGGCAGTCATATTCTTTCATACGTTGGTTGGTAAAGATGCCACACAGAGGTAGTCTTGGGGGGCCAATACTCAGCATAGTCTCAAGGCCCAATTTGATCTGGATGAATATACAAGCTTCATTTTCCCTCACATTATCAGGCATTCACTCTTTCCCCTGTTCTTCTCACTCTTCTTTTCTCTCTTTCCTCATTACCTATTTACCTGATCATTCAACAAATATTTATTAAGATTCTATTGTATGACAGGTACCAGACTAGGTACTGGGTCTACATATTTCAAGTTCACAGTCCAATGGATAATGGAGGTCAAGTAAACATACTTTCTGGAATGCATTTGGAAAATTTGCATCACAAAACCTCAAAAGTGAATAGCCTTTGATCAAGAAACTGAACTTTATAACTAATAATAAGCTGAGGATATTTAGTACATTTTTATAGTGGTTGAAAAATAGAAAACAAAAGGTTGAACAGTAGACAACTGGTTCTATTAGGCACCTATTAAATCACATAAACTAGCAATATTTAACTACATGGAGATATTTTTATAAATATTAAGTGGAGAAAACAAGATGCAATATCATATACATGGTATTACCTGACAAATCAAAGACTCTAGAGAGCAAGAGAGCTCTGAAAGAAAAGGGTTTATGGAGTCTTTACAGATGCAGTCAGAAAAGGACTAAGTCCTGGGACAGGAAGTTTCTGCTTCCCTAGCAGCAAGGCCAGTTCACAGAAACAACTTGTCCGCCAGACTCAATAAACAGGACTTTTCTGAGGGGTCTCAGGCAAAGAAAATTCGTTAAATTCACATTGGCTATAGATAAGGAAGGCGGGCTAATGAGAAGGGGGAAGTCCAGGGAAAGGTGTTTAGTGCACAGAGAAGGCTCGTGGATTGGTTGCTGATGGTCAGACACTAGTCACGCACAAGGGGGATGCGGTGGTCCTTGGAACCTTCTGGATGATTGTTGGAATGATTGCATCCAGGAATGAGGGATTTCCGGTGAGCTGTGGCCCATGGTTATTGACTGATGCCCTTCCCTTGTCTCTCTCTCTCTCATTCTCTGGCCCATATGTCCCTTAATTTAGGACATTTCAAAATTTTTCCTTATCAGATCAAAAAATGCACACACACAGAAATAAGCCAAAATGGGAAGACTATATACAGAAATGTCATCATGTTTATATCTAGGTGGTGAGATAATGAGAGATACTTTGAATTTTCTACTATCTGTATTTTGATATATTTCCTAGATTTTACAAACATGTAACACTCCTAAAAACCACTCTTTAAAAACAATCCTATGCCAAACGATTTCCTTCTTTACTGTTATTGAATATTGCTAATCATTTTTTTCATTAGTGGAATATCCAATAAGTGTTAACAGGGCTTTTAGGTAATCTGAGGGCTCTCTGCAGACCCCAAATCAATGAAAATATGCAGAATGAATACGATGAAAGCATAAAACATGGAGTCAGAATATAGTTGTGCTCCACAGCCTAATGAACGATTGCTCTTCTTCTGAGGAATGGGATATAGGATAATAAAGGTGCCCAGCTAGCAGAACTCTTGTAAGATTTAGACAATTACATGAATGCATGTGATACCACAAAATGTCATATTGAT
>JAVSCE010002778.1:0-87824 GCA_032199065.1 Smutsia gigantea
AGATTCCAGAAGCTACTACCCAAGAATGGCATCGATGCCAAGAATTCTCTTATATTTCAGCTTCTTCAAACTTCCATGGGTAGAACAACTTAAAATTACTTCCAAACCCCATTTTTTAGTAAGAATTATGCTAGGCTTCCATTGGTCCAGGGATAATAGATGGCACCCTGTCAATGGTTCATTCATGCAGTCAAGAAATATTAAGCACCTGTTCATGACCTAGGGACTGTGTGTTAGGAACATGGGTGTTCATATATAGGCTAGGAACAAGATGAGACCCTCCACTAGGGAAGAATTAGAAAGATCAGAATGAAAAAGTGACCCTCCTTTATGCATGACAGACTACACATCAAGGAAACCAAAAAGAAGAAAACAGACTCTTGACACCCAGAGGCCCATGATTCTACCTCAGTAAAACTTGGCAATGGAAGCCCTCTAATTAGCATCATATGTACTGTGATGTGATTTATTAAACATTTACCCTCAGCCTGGTCAGCCCTGCTGCATTCACTAACAAAGATGACTCTTCAGAAGGTTACTGTAGTCACTTGAGAATTTGGATTCCATCTTCAAACATTGCTGACATATTGTTTTCTCTAGTTTGGTGTATATTTGAAAGTTTTCATAATAAAGTATTTTTGAAATCCCTGGCCTGCAAGGGGTCTTCAAGCCTCACTTGAACTTTCCCAGAAGTGAGATCCTACCACTTCATAAATTTCATGTTGAGCTGAAACTGGACTTCCTATAATGTTCACCAATTGATCAAAGTGCCCTCCTGTGAACTATAAAAAAGTTTTTCTTTACACAAAATAAATCTCTTAACATGTAAATCCCCAAAATAGCAAGATGGTTTTGAGGTGACTATGGAATTTACTATCCAAAATGGGGAAAATTCTGAAAGTACAATGTGCTACTAAAATAATTAAAATATGACAATTGTTTAAATGTGTATTTTTAAATTGATTATTAGGTTTTAATATAGTGAGGGATCTCTTTAAAAGTTGTAATCTAAAAGGATTTTCAAGAATAAACTTCTTCTAAAAATGTAAAATTCACATGTGGGACAGATTCTAAGCCAGACAGGACACCAAGAAACATACATGAACAGGGTGATTCCAAACATATGGTCACCTTAGTTAGCATGTCTCATCACTACTTCCCTTGTTCAGGATACACATCCCTGATTCTTTGAACTCTTTTGATTTCTTCAGTATTCAATTTCCTTTATCTGACAATATCCACTTAAAATAAGGCACCAAAAATAACACAATATTCTTGATGAGTTCAGACCAGTACCCATTACAATGAAGCCATCATTTCCATAAATCCAAACATCATATTCTCTTAACACTGCCTCAGATTGCACTAGCCTCCCCAGCAGCTGCAGGGGTATTGTTGCCTCACATTCAGTTTGTAATCAACTGAAATCTTTTGCACGTAAAGAGCTACTAAATTCAGTTTTCCTCTTTGTGAACATTCACGAAGGATTTTATTTTTCAGACCTACATTCAGGAATTACATCTTGTTAGTTTCAGATCATCATTATAGATTATTAATACAGTTTACAGTGAATAGCATATCATCTAATATATTATGTGTTCTTCCAATTTTTTGTGACATCCAAAGCTTGTTAAGCACCTTCTATGTGTTTTTCACCCAAATGGCAATTAAAACGTTAAATAGAAGAGGGCCCAAACTAAACCAGCTCTAGTGATCTGGTTAAATTAGTTTACATTTTTTTTAACCAAGTAAGAATGTGCCCAATTACCCTGACCAATGAATCCATATTTCTCCATCTGATCCAAAAGACCAGAAGAGGTACCAAATAAGCGTGCTTTTGAAAGATTTTCATTCAAGGAGCAAGAAAGATCCATATGCATTCATTCAAACAGAAATATGTTGATTATTAGGGTAATTTCTTCTGGTATGGTGATGTAAACCTCTAAATGGCAGAGCAGTGGTATAGAAATTATTCCACTCTTTTAATTCAGAGGAACATATCTCTATGAAAAGTGTCATTAGCAGATATATACCTTATTAGGAAATGTAGGAGCCAGAGGAATTCAACCCAAGACTCTCTCTATTTAATCCTGCTCTACAAGTCTCACCTCTATCGAAATTTCTTTTCTTGGTTTCCATAAATGCTGAACTTATAGAGGGTTCATTGTTCCCTTCCTCAAGTATCCAAACCACCTGAATTTCCATAGTTAGAGAGTTTTGTTGCCAACATTCTTCAGTAGTATGTTTAGGTTTTAGAAAGGGATGTCCAGAACTGTAGGGGAAGCAGTGAGTTTTGTGTCACCCAGGGAGAAGGTAGAGCTCTAGACTCAAGACATTCAAGTTGTTAAAGGAGGTTTATTTAATAAGAAAGTTGGGTCCTCTTCCCCTTACTTATACATATATTTTATATTTTATATAGGTTAGGCGATGTGGAGAGTTATAGACAAATGAATCAAAGTCAAGGAAGTCTAAGAAGCAGTTTCTATATTCCTTCATTGTTGTCAGCCAAAGCTTGGTGGATGGCACAACAGTTGCCAAAGTTAAGCAAGCATCAGAATCACCCAGTGTTTGTTGGAACACAGAGGCCCAGGAATTTGCATGTCTAACAAGTTTCCAAGTATTGTTAATGCTGCTGATACTGAAACTACGCTTTGAAAACCATTGATGTAGAATACCCCAAAAGGGATTTGAAAAACCCCAAGGTTCAGACTGTGAAAATAAGATAAAACCTTGTGGAGTGTAAGAACAAAGAAAAAACTGAAGGAACAAAACAGCAGCAGACTCAAAGAACCCACGAATGGACTAACAGTTACCAAAGGGAAAGGGACTGGGGAGGATGGGTGGGAAGGGAGGGATAAGGGGAAAAAGGGGCATTATGATTAGCACACACAATGTAAGGGGGCGCATGGGGAAGGCAGTATAGCACAGAGAAGACAAGTAGCGACTCTATAGCATCTCACTATGCTGATGGACAGTGACTGTAATGGGGTATTCAGTGGGGACTTGATAATGGGGGGAATCTAGTAACCACAATGTTGTTCATGTGATTGTATATTAATGATACTAAAATAAAATAAAATAAAATAAAGATAAAACCAAGTGAATTCTGCCTCCCCCAAAATCCAGCTAAGCCAGGAAGCAAGATGGCCTCTGTCAGGCTGAGGCCCAAAACAAAATGGAATCAGAAGGCCATGTATCCACAAGAGACAACACACATATTCTGTGTTCTGGGAAAAACCACAAACTAACACCAGCTCCATAAAGCAGAACCAGATCCTATTATGTTTCTGCCACTGCTGCCAAAACAGATGACAGCTAAGAAGTCACCCAATCAGCTACAACTTGCATCAACCAATCAAGACCCAAGAAGCTTGCATCGCTCATTTACATAGACTGACTTGAACTGGAACTGGAACCTGGATGGAAATTTTTCTATAAAGTAACCTGTTTCCTTTGTTACCTAAGAATGTGCTTTTGGTCTCTAGCTGAAGGCTATACCTCCCTGCTCTGCAAGCTGCTTTTCTACAGTAATGCTCTCCTTGATTTCATTTCTTGTTTTCCAATAAAATTTGTTAATAAGACAACAACTCAGATATTATCTAATGACTGCATCTTATCATTAAACCAGGTTGGGTAATGCTAGATTGATGGTCAATAACTCTCTAGGTAGATGTGTTGAGGTTTCAGGTAAGGATACAAAAGCCTAGAGTTGAGAGATGTTTTAACTCTTACTGACATCAATTTCCTTGACTAGGAAGTGAGGAGGAAAACCTCAGGGAAGCTAAAAACAAGTTTAATTATTACTTCAACTGTGAGCAATTAGCTTTTAATATGGAGATAATTTTTTGCTTTTCCCACCTTCCCATCTGCAATGGAGCTTTGATTCTGCAGCTAATGATCCCAATTCACTAGTTTTAATAACAAACAGCATTTAGAGGACTGATTTTCACGCAGAAATTTCTTCTTAGAATCAGGTACATCAAAAGTAGACAATTAAAATATTATTTTAGGCATGAAACACTGGGAAAAGTACATTAATTTCTTCTTTGAAATCTTTTTTGTTTTTTTGGTATCGTTAGTGTACAATCACTTGAACATTATGGTTACTAGACCCCCTATTATCAAGTCCCCCCCACATACCCCACTACAGTAACTGTCCATTGGGGTAGTAAGATACTGTAGAATAACTGCTTGTCTTCTCTATAAATACTGCCTTTCCTGTGTCCCCCGCCACTGCATTACATAATCATAATGCCCCTATTTCCCCCTTATCCTCCTTTCCCACCCATCCTCCCCAGTCCCTTTCCCTTTGGTAACTGTTAGTCCATTCTTCAGTTCTGTGAGTCTGTTGCTGTTTTCTTTCTTCAGTTTTTCCTTTGTTCTTATACTCCACAGAAGAGTGAAATCATTTGATACTTGTCTTTCTCCATCTGGCTTATTTCACTGAGCATAATACCCTCTAGCTCCATCCATATTGTTGCAAATGGTAGGATTTGTTTTCTTCTTATGGCTGAATAATATTCCATTATGTATATGTACCACATCTTCTTTATCCATTCATCTACTGATGGACACTTAGGTTGCTTCCATTTCTTGGCTACTGTAAATACTGCTGCGATAAACAGGGGTGTATATGTCTTTTTCAAACTGGGCTGCTGCATTCTTAGGGAAAATTCCTAGGAGTGGAATTCCTGGGTCAAATGGTATTTCTATTTTGAGTTTTTTGAGGAACCTCCATACTGCTTTCCACAATAGTTGAACTAGTTTACATTCCCACCAGCAGTGTAGGAGGGTTCCATTTTCTCCACATCCTCGCCAACATTTGTTGTTGTTTGTGTTTTGGATGTTGGCCATCCTCACTGCTGTGAGGTGATATCTCATTGTGGTTTTAATCTGCATTTCTCTGATGATTAGTGATGTGGAGCATCTTTTCATGTGTCTGTTGGCCATCTGAATTTCTTCTTTGGAGAAGTGTCTATTCATGTCCTCTGCCCATTTCTTAATTGGATTATTTGCTTTTTGTTTGTTGAGGTGCGTGAGTTCTTTATATATTTTGGATGTCAAACCCTTATCGGATATGTCATTTATGAATATATTCTCCCATACTGTAGGGTGTCTTTTTGTTCTACTGATGGTGTCCTTTGATGTACAGAAGCTTTTCAGCTTGATATAGTCCCACTTGTTCATTTTTGCTTTTGTTTCCCTTGCCTGGGAGATATGTTCATGAAGAAGTTGCTCATGTTTATGTCCAAGAGATTTTTGCCTATATTTTTTTCTAAGAGTTTTATGGTTTCATGACTTACATTCAGGTCTTTAATCCATTTTGAGTTTACTTTTGTGTATGGCATTAGACAATAATCCAGTTTCATTCTCTTACATGTAGCTGTCCAGTTTTGCCAAAACCAGCTGTTGAAGAGGCTGTCATTTCCCCATTGTATATCCATGGCTCCTTTATTGTATATTAATTGACCATATATGTTTGGGTTTTATATCTGGGCTCTCTATTCTGGTCCACTGGTCTATGGGTCTGTTCTTGTGCCAGTACCAAACTGTCTTGATTACTGTGGCTTTGTAGTAGACCTTGAAGTCAGGGAGTGTAATTTCCCCCGCTTTATTCTTCCTTCTCAGGATAGCTTTGGCTATTTGGGGTCTTTGGTCATTCCATATGAATTTTAGAACTATTTTCTCTAGTTCATTGAAGAATGCTGTAAGTATTTTGATAGGGATTGCATTGAATCTGTAAATTGCTTTAGGCAGGATGGCCATTGTGACAATATTAATTCTTCCTTGCCAAGAGCATGGGATGAATTTCCATTTATTAGTGTCCTCTTTAATTTCTCTTAAGAGTGTCTTGTAGTTTTCAGGGTATAGGTCTTTCACTTACTTGGTTAGGTTCATTCCTAGGTATTTTATTCTTTTTGATACGATTGTGAATGGAATTGTTTTCCTGCTTTCTCTTTCAGCTAGTTCACTGTTAGTGTATAGGAATGCAACATATTTCTGTGTATTAATTTTGTATCCCGCAGCTTTGCTGAATTCAGATATTAGATCTAGTAGGTTTGGAGTGGATTCTTTAGGGTTTTTATGTACACTATCATGTCATCTGCAAACAGGGACAGTTTGACTTCTTCCTTGCCAATATGGATGCGTTTTATTTCTTTGTGTTGTCTGATTACTGTGGCTAGGACCTCCAGATCTATGTTGAATAAAAGTGGGGAGAGTGGGCATCTTTGTCTTGTTCCTGATCTTAAAGGAAAAGCTTTCAACTTCTCACTGTTAAGTATAATGTTGCTGTGGGCTTGTCATATATGGCCTTTATTGTGTTGAGATACTTGCCCTCTATACCCATTTTGTTGAGAGTTTTTATCATGAATGGATGTTGAATTCTGTAGAATGCTTTTTCAGCATCATGAAGATGATCATGTGGTTTTTGTCCTTCTTTTTGTGATGTGGTAGATGATGTTGATGGATTTTCGAATGTTGTACCATCCTTGCATCCCTGGGATGAATCCCACTCAATCATGATGGATGATCTTTTTGATGTATTTTTGAATTCAGTTTGCTAATATTTTGAGTATTTTTGCATCTATGTTCATTAGGGATATTGGTCTGTAATTTTCTTTTTTTGTGGGGTCTTTGCCTGGTTTTGGTATTAGAGTGATGTTGGTCTTGTAGAATGCATTTGGGAGTATTCCCTCCTCTTCTACATTTTGGAAGCCTTTAAGGAGGATGGGCATTAAGTCTTCACTAAATGTTTGATAAAATTCAGCAGTGAAACCATCTGGTACACGACTTTTGTTCTTAGGTAGTTTTTTGATAACCAATTCAATTTCTTTGCTGGTAATTGGTCTATTCAGATTTTCTGTTTCTTCCTGGGTCAGCCTTGGAAGGTTGTATTTTTCTAGAAAGTTATCCATTTCTTCTTGGTTATTCACTTTGTTACCATACACTTTTTCATAGTATTCTCTCATAATTCTTTGTATTTCTCTGGTGTCCATAGTGATTTTTTCTTTCTCATTTCTGATTCAGTTTATGTGTGTACACTCTCTTTTTTTCTTGATAAATCTGGCTAGGGGTTTTTCTATTTTGTTTATTTTCTCAAAGAACCAGCTCCTGCTTTCATTGATTCTTACTATTGTTTTATTCTTCTCAATTTTATTTATTTCTGCTTTAGTATTTATTATGTCCCTCCTTCTACTGACTTTGGGCCTCATTTGTTCTTCCTTTTCTAGTTTCGTTAATTGTGAGTTTAGACTGTTCATTTGGGATTGTTCTTCTTTCCTGAGTTAGGCCTGTATTGCAATATATTTCCCTCTTAGAATGGCCTTCGCTGCATCCCACAGATTTTGCGATGTTGAATTATTGTTGTCATTTGTCTCCATATATTGCTTGATCTGTTTTTATTTGGTCATTGATCCATTGATTATTTAGGAGCATCCACGTGTTTGTGGGCTTTTTTGTTTTCTTTGTGTAATTTATTTCTAGTTTCATACCTTTGTGATCTGAGAAGCTGGTTGGTACAATTTCAGTCTTTTTGAATTTACTGAGGCTCTTTTTGTGGCCTAGTATATGATCTATTCTTGAAAATGTTCCATGTGCACTTGAGAAGAATGTGTATCCTGTTGCTTTAGGATGGAGTTTTCTGTAGATGTCCGTTAGGTCCATCTGTTCTAATATGTTGTTCAGTGCCTCTGTCTCTTTATTTATTTTCTGTCTGGTTGATCTGTCCTTTGGAGTGAGTGGTGTGTTGAAGTCTCCCAAAATGAATGCATTGCATTCTATTTACCCCTTTAATTCTGTTAGTATTTGTTTCACATATGTAGGTGATCCTGTGTTGGGTGCATAGATATTTATAACAGTTATATCCTCTTGTTGGACTGACCCTTTTATCATTATGTAATGTCCTTCTTTGTCTCTTGTGACTTTCTTTGTTTTGAAGTCTATTTTGTCTGATACAAGTACTGCAACACCTGCTTTTTTCTCAGTATTAGTTGCATGAAATATCTTTTTCCATCCCTTTACTTTCAGTCTGTGTATGTCCTTGGGTTTGAAGTGAGTCTCTTGTAGGAAGCATATAGATGGGTTTTGTTTTTTTATCCATTCAGTAATTCTATGTCTTTTGATTGGTGCATTTAGACCATTTACATTTAGGGTGATTATCGATATGTATGTACTTATTGCCATTGCAGGCTTTAGATTCGTGGTTACCAAAGGTTCAAGGGTAATTCCCTTACTATCTAACAGTCTAATTTAACTCACTTCGTATGCTATTACAAACACAATGTAAAGATTCTTTTTTTTCCTCCTTTTTCTTCCTCCTCCATTCTTTGTATGTTATGAATCATATTCTGTACTCTTTGTCTAGCCCTTGGGTGACATCTATTTAGTCTTAGGAATACTTCCATCTATAGGAGTCCCTCCCAAATGCACTGTAGAGGTGGTTTGTGGGAGGTAAATTCTCTCAGCTTTTGCTTATCTGAAAATTGGTTATCCCTCCTTCAAATTTAAATGATAACCTTGCCAGGTAGAGTATTCTTGGTTCGAGGGCCTTCTGCTTCATTGCATTAAAAATATCATGCCACTCCTTTCTGGCCTGTAAGGTTTCTGTTGAGAAGCCTGATGATAGCCTGATGGGTTTTCCTTTGTATGTGATCTTTTTCTCTCTCTAGCTTCTTTTAAAAGTCTGTCTTTATCCTTGATCTTTGCCATTTTAATTATTATATGTCTTGATGTTGTCTTCCTTGGTCCCTTGTGTTTGGAGATCTGTGCACCTCCATGGCTTGAGAGACTATCTCCTTCCCCAGATTCGGGAAGTTTTCAGCAATCACCTCCTCAATGACACTTTCTATCCCCTTTTCTCTCTCTTCTTCCTCTGGTACCCCTATAATGCGAATATTGTTCCGTTTGAATTGGTCACACAGTTCTGTCAATATTCTTTCATTCTTAGAGATTCTTTTTTCTCTCTGTGCCTCAGCTTCTTTGTATTCCTCTTCTCTAATTTCTATTCCATTTACTATCTCTTCTACTACATCTAATCTGCTTTTAAATCCCTCCATTGTATGTTTCATTTCAGATATGGAATTTCTTAATGATTGAATCTCTGACTTAAATTCATTCCTGAGTTCTTGAAAATTTTTCTGTACCTCCATAAGCATGTTTATCATTTTTATTTTGAACTCTCTTTCAGGAAGATTGGTGAGTTCAGTTTCATTTGGCCCTTTTCCTGGGGTTTGTGAGATTTTGGTCTGAACCATGTTCTTTTGATGTTTCATATTTCTGTGTGGTGCCCACTAGAGTGCAGAAACTCCAGTCTCTGGAGCTGTTCAGCCCCTAGAGTGAGGTTGGGGGTCATAGGGGAGCAGAGCTGGTGCCTGGGGGGAGGAAATATCTGTCCCCTGATTCCTGTCTGCAGTGCCTGTCTCCAGTGTCAGAGGCAGTGGGCCAAGCACACACGTGTAAGTGTCTGCGCTTTGCTTCTGTAGCTGTTGTAGGCAGGGCCTCCCTCTGGCTGGCCTGATGCCAGCGCAGTGACTGCGGGTTTGCAAGCAGGTGCCTGAAGGCCAGCAGGAAAACTCTGCATGCAGGCTGTGTGTCACAGTGGGGGGCCTCGGAGCTGAGTAGGCAGCTAGGGGGATGGAGCACCTGAAGCTCCTCAAAGTTCCCAACCAGCTGGGCAGAACACACCCAGACAACCTTGTCCAGCTCTCCCTTCTCCCGTGCAGCAAGCTCCATGCAAACTCCACCCCTTCAGCAGCCCTCTCGCTGCTAGGAAGCCTCTCAGACCGCCAGCCCTTCCTCTGACACAGAGCTGCCGGGTGTGGATCCTGTCCTCCACAAATAGCTGGAATGTCAGTCTTCCAGGTCCTCCGCCCGTTCAAGCTTCCCAACACCCAGAGCACCACACAATATAGGCTTCTGTTCACAAAGCAGACCTCCAGGGCTAGGTGTTCAGCAGTCCCAGGCTTCTACCCCCTCTCCGCTCTGTTTTTCTTCCTCCCGCTGGTGAGCTGGGGTGGGGGAAGGGCTTATGTCCCGCCAGATCAAGGCTTTCGTACATTACCCTGTTTGGTGAGGTCTGGTCCCTTCATGAGGTCTGTATGCATTCTAGTAGCCTTCTTTCTTCTTGCTGTTTTAGGGTTAGTTTTATTAATTAACTATATTTTTGTTCTATTTGTGGTTTTTGGAGGAGTTCTCTGTGTCACCTCTCACGCTGCCTTCTTGAATCTACACTCCTTTGAAATCTTTTTTAAAGTTGGAAGAAAATGTGCATGTCAGTAAAATTGCAATATTTCCAGACTCTCTCACCTGGCCTTAGTACATCTCTGTATCAATAGGTGTTTCCAGGGGGTGGAGAGAAGTAGTCCATCTCCAAAACAATAGATAATTACAAGGGGGAGGAAGGCCATGTCTGGACCAGAGAAGTTGGGTGGCATCCTTTTTTTCTGCAGCGGGGTTGTGAGAGACACCAGAGTGCAGAAGTGGATTATTGCTTGTGAGAAATAATCTGGTTTCTCCCACTTTATTTCTCCCTTTGACTAATTTTGGTTTTAAAGGTATTTTACTCTGGGATTTCCCCGTGGAGTTACAGTGCATAAATGGCAAAGTACAGTGGCTAACATCTTGGGAGGAGAGGAAGGATACATTTATTTATATTAGCCAGATAACCCTGATTTACTGAGTTCATGTGAAGTGTCAAACAGCTGATTTCTTTAATTTAGACAGTTTCTACCTAACAAAGAAGATGACTCGTTGAGTCAGTGCCAACAAATATGAGGAGGAGGAGTATGGTTGGCAACATGCTTGACTTTATCAAAGCTTTTGAAGGGGAGCAAAATATGCCACCCCAAAATATGCATCTTTGGCATATTTTGAGCTGATTATTTTTAATAAACAGACATAAGAAAAGCTCTGAAAATGAGTAGAAGTTATCCGTTTGTAAAAGACATTTACATTTATAAGAGAAATCTCCATTTGTAAGAGCGTCTCCGTTTCTGTATCAGGAAGAGGAGGATGAGTAAATCTCTAGAAATTCTTATCACTGGAGAAGTCACGGACTTAAATCTGTGTAATAACCTAACCCTCAATTACAGGGCTTTGCCTGCAAAGTTCCAAAATCTGTCCTCCCCAACCAAACATTTTCTTTTGTCTTTAGCTGGTGGTGGTATTTAGGTGGTGGCTTGGTCCATTTCAGGAAGTTGCTCAGTTTTCCTGGGGCTCTTCCATGTATACAGAAGGCACACATGTTATTAAACTTATGTTTTTCTCCTGTTAAAATGTCTTTTTATTATGGGGGGCAGGGCAGAGGGTGGGTTCCCCAGCCAAGAACCTAGAAGGGTAGAGGAAAAATTATTTTTCCTCCGCTACACAGGGAGTCTTGGGATTGCTTTGTATTTTCCTTGGGTTATTTCAAAGTCTCAGCTTGAGGCAATGGCTTCTGAACTGGTGAAGATAAAATCCTAGACCTCTTTCCCTCCCCACCCTTTCTTAAAAGTTAGGGAAATGTGGAGGATAATCAGTGGGCAGCAATGAATAGAGGATAAATCTATTGTATTGAAAAACATAGAGAGGAGCCACCAGGAAAGAAGACTGTCCTTATTCTGGAGGAAGAAGAGGCCAGACTTGATGCCAGGTCATGCATCTCTACCCCCATGGGTGGCCAGATCTAACTGGTGAGGTTGGGGTTCCTTTTTCTCTGTGTAGACACACAGTGCTTGCCTAATGATGATGAAAGAATTGACTGGACAAGTGTACTCTGAAGTCAATTCCAAGACATTCGGGGCAAGTCAATCACAACAACGAAAGAAAATGGCAACTACTAAAATTGCAAGCAACAGAATAAATTAAACACATGGTTTGCTATGATAACTTACAACAGGTTGCATCAAAGTTAGTAGCTGAAGGTTAGGAATTGGATTAATCAACTCTTCCATTATTATAAAGTAAAAAGGAAGAAATGATAGAGAAGGGGAATGCTCACATGAACTGATGACTTTTTGAGAAAAATGTAATTTTTCTGCTCTGGCAAAGTGCTTAAAATCTATTCAAAAGGAACAGGAAAAAATGAGCTAATGGGTAATCATGGAGGATTAAAAATTAACAAAATAATGATCTCAAAATGATCTCTCTTGTCAAAGAAAAATTGCACTGGACAAAAACAGGCAAAGAAGATTTAATTCAATACTATGAACTTTTGGTCAAGACTATCACAATAGAGGAGAGAGACTGAACTCAACTACCCTGAAACAAAAGGCAGGAGAGTTTTTAAGTGCTGGAGTGAGCAAGTGGTTAAGTACTATAGAACATTACGGGGAGGCTGGTTAATATGATTAGTTCACAAATATTTGGTAATTGACTCTCCTGGAAGGTAGGCTCATATTCTCCCACGGAGATTAGGAAATAGGGGACCTACATTTCTTTATGTTTAAGTTTCAAAGGGATAATTCCCAGGTCCTGAAAAAAGACTTTCCTGAGTTGGAAAACTAGCAAGAGGCTGGGAAGAAGAGTTACATCTAAAGGAGAAGCAAAAGAATTTACAAACACACATTTTCTAAAGTAAATGCTCTGAGAACAGGTGGGTCAGGGACCTACAGTCAGAAAGAAATCTGTCTAAAGTTTAGTCAAGATTAGGGGAGCATTAAAGCTGTCTTGGCCACTCTAAAAATAATTCAGGCATGTATATTTATAGAGTTTGTAATCTTTTAAAGATAAGGATTATTTCAATGTTCTGTGATATATAACAAAGACTGGATATTCAGTATGTTATAATAAAACATTAACATAATCATTCAGATGCTAACTCCAAATTTTAATGCAAAAAGATTACAAAAATAGTAAATTAAAGCATAACAAAGTTAAAACTACTGCCCAAAACAATCTATCACAGTCAAATGTATTCTATGATGGCAAAGTTAGTTTTAAAAAGAGAAAATCATGAAGTGATACAAAATTGTTTATAAATTGTTCATAGCCTCCAATTGTAAACAACATGAATATCCACCAAGAATGGAATAAATTGTGGTAAATTTATACAATGGAATACATTACTCCAATGAAAATGATTTAATTTGTACTAACGTCTAACTTGAATGAATGTCAGAAATGTAATATTGAATGGAAAAAGCCATGCACCTGAGTATAAAATATATGGTTTCATTTATATAAGGTAAAAAATAGTCAAAAGTAATCTCTAGTAATCAAAGTCAGGAAAATGGTTACTTTTGAAGATGGGGGTTTTTGATTGGGAGGGACATGGGACATGGTGGAGGCATCTGGGATGCTGGTAATGTCTAATTCCTGGTCTAGGTGGTGTTTCCTTTGTGAAGATTCATTACACTGTTCACTTAAGCTTTATATACTTACATATATTATCATATATTTCAATCAAAAGTTTAAAATTTATTAATATCTATTAACATAGATAATTTAATGAAGACAATTTATTTAACAGGTATCACAGAAGACAAAAAGGCGGAAAAAGGAACACTGAGATGATACAGAGATAATAACTATAAGAAGCAACTAG
Source organism: Smutsia gigantea (assembly GCA_032199065.1). Classification (NCBI taxonomy): domain Eukaryota; kingdom Metazoa; phylum Chordata; class Mammalia; order Pholidota; family Manidae; genus Smutsia; species Smutsia gigantea. Next base: position 13,523 of record JAVSCE010002778.1, read on the forward strand.
GGCTGAGGGATGGGAAAGTAAAACGTTGGAATTATCAAGACATAGAAGCTTTCTTTAGAAAGAACATATTATGTATAAAGCCAGGTATATATCCATATATTAACAACAAACTCATAGGAATTTTTTTAAATGCCATTTATAAAAGCATAAAAATAAAACATCTTGGAATCAATCTAATGAAATGTGTGTAGGAATTTAAAAGACCAGATAAGTAGTGAGGGAGAAGGAAGGGAGAAACAACAAGTTCATTAACTGCTCTTTTCAATATTGTAAACATGTAAGTTCTCTTCAGACTAATCTATAAGTTCAATGCAATTCCAATCAATATCCTAGCAAAAGATTATTGGAATTGATAAACTGGCTCCAAAATTTAGAGGGAAATTCAAAGGACCCAAAAATAGCCTCAAAAATTGTTAAGACAACAAAAATTGGAGTAGTGAAACCACTTTATACCAAGACTTATTATAAATCTACACTAATTAAGGTGGGTGGTTTTGGTATAAGAACAAATAGATGAGAACAGAGTTAAATCCAAAAAAGACCAACAGTCACCTGATTGATGACAAAGGTGATGTTACCATGGAAATGTTCACCATGTCAAAAAACTGACCTAATCAATTTGTTAGCATATACTCAAATATTGAATACTTCACCTTTTCCTCACTCCAAAAACAAAAAAAGTCAACTATGAATAGATTTCATATCTAAGCAAAAAGGTAAAATAAAATAAAACTTCTAAAAGAAAACACAGAAGAGCTTCTTTGAATATTTGGAGCATGTAAATATTTTATAAATATGACCCAAAAAACTCTAACCTAAAAGAAATTTCAATAAATTTGACTTAAATAAGAACTTTTGTTTACAAAAAGCAAAACAAACAAGCACCACCACTGAGAAAATTACATTTAAATGCAAGTGACTAAGCAGAAGGTATCTGCAGTGCACATATCAAAGGAGTCATATTCACAATTTATTTTTAAAAGAAAAAAGACAATCCCATATAAAAATGGGCAGAGCAGTTGAATAGCCCATTCTAAGAAGAGGATTTTGTATTTAAAGAGACCCATATCCATAGCTAAGAATGTGTAATACTACAAAGAAATAATGAAAATAAATGAGATAACCAACACAGTAAAATAGGTGCATTGAGGTCTCTTTCTATGTTGTTTGTATTAATTTCTTCCCTGGAATACAGTGTGCAGTGATTACCTCAGCTTCTGACCGATTTCTTTTGAATTACCAAAAATATTCAAAAGGAAAATCCCAAACCAAATGAAAATCTTGGAGAAATATTTGCAATTTGTCACAACGTGCTAACATTGCCATTACTTAGAGATTCTAAAAAAATGTGAAGAAAATAGACCAACTGCCCAATAGAAATATGGGAAAATAGAAAAAGAAAATACTACCCTCAATGCAATATGTTCCAAATGTAGTAAAATATGCTCTGACTATATTATGCAGCTATGAAAAGGAATGGGGACAATTTTTGGTACAAAGGGGTAAGAGGGCAAATTGTTAAGTGACAAAAGCAATGTTCAGAATAGTGCCCAAAAACACAAAAAGGAAGAGGGGTAGAAATTCTCTCTGCTCCTGGCTCCTACTGTCTCCTTTCCTCTCCTCCCCTTGACTCCTTCCCTCCTTCCCTCTTGCTCTGTCTCTCCCTGCAACAGGGAAAGTGGGTGAGAATGAGAGTAAAATTTTTGTGCATGTAATTTGAATATTACTTTGACTACAAAATCACATAACTATTGAGCACAATTAAAAACATTAAATCAGAACCAAAAAAAGTCCTAAAACCTTAAAGCAAACTGAGCAAATGTACCTAACTGTATATGGTTAGTGGGACAGCCACAGAGAGACATGAATTCATTATGTGATTTGAAAACACAATTATTTTGACATATGTTCTTAGTGGGATATATTCAAACTACAAACCAAACATAAAGACATTTTAAACTTCATCTGGTACTCTTGCTGTTAGCAAAAGATATTCATATTGTTATTTTTAAAGCACTAAAAGTATATTGTAGAAGAAATGAGATATGTAATTCTGATAATGTCGTTAGAAACCAAAGTTTTCAGCGTAAGTGAAAGAGATGCAAATATTAAATAAAAGAACTTAAGTAAAGTGATTGGAACCTGACATTAGAATCAGAAAATCAGTATAAATTCAGGATTTGTTTCTCTGTAAATTATACCTATTTCCTGTATTTGTCTATTGATAAAGCCTAGGGGAAATGACAAACTAGTAGCAATGAGTACCACTGGGGCCCAGATTGTGAGCTCTAAAAATCATTTTCCATTAAACAGAATCAGGGATTCTTAGAGGAATGCATGATTATGGGTAGAGAGCAAGAAATATTCAAGATGATTCTGGGACACCTTGTTATGCCAGAATGCTAAGATTTTAAAGACTAAAGTGATCATGTCTAAAAGATATGAATCAATTTGAAGGGGTTTCCACAGGTGTCAGGTAGAGCATACTGACCATGAAACAGAAAAACGGCAGAAGTCTGAAATACATAAAAATCTATGAATTTATAATACTCATAACATCTTATTACTCCCCATTGGGGTTGCTTGAGGACCAAGTCATTTCTGTAAAAACTGTAACTAGTGGGATAGAATCTAGCATTTTTCTCTGACTTACTTGGATAAACTGTGCTCCAGGGTGAACAAAGAATTGATGAGGGAAAGTTCCTTTGAGAATAAATCCAGCTAATACAAGTAGAAGGAAATATGGGATCCGAATATAAACATCTGCCAATCTCTAGTGAGATAATGGACCTAGACAACTATCATCAATGAATGCTAAGAGTCTTAGGTAAAAGCTTAATGGAAAAAAAATTGCAATGGAAACATCAGATTGACATCACATGAACTCACCGATCAACATTAGATTCATGAAAATTGGACAACTAGATTTTAAGGGTCTCATGATACGACACAAAAGAAGTAAAACATCACTGAAATGAAGACTTGCTTTTGCCTAAAAATGCAATCTGAGTAAAATCAGGCCTCAATATATAAACTATCAGTTTACTGAAAATATAGGAGAGACAAAGTAAAAGACGACTTGAAGAGGCAGCCTACTAAATCCAGAATGTAGCCTACTAAATCCTGCAAGACGAATGACATGTTTACTTCTACCAATAAATGGCATAAAAAAGGAGGAGAGACAGTTACAATGCAAATCAGTCTTAATAAACAAAATAACCAGTGCAACATATGGGCATTTTTGGATGTTGATTTGAACAATTTAGTTGTAAAAAGACAACTTTGAGAGCTTTGAGCAAATTTGACACCACTGGGGAGCTATGGACTGAATGCTACAAGATATTAATTATTCTTAATATTAATGTGTGCTAATAGCATTCACATTATGTTAAAAATTGTGTTATAATTTAGAGATGGTTAATGACATTCTTACAGACTGAAATGACATGGTATCTGGGATTTTCTTTAAAACACTCCAGCAAAACAAAGAAATGTACATGGAGGTATAGAATACATGAAACAATGACATCAAGTTGGCAATTGTTGAAACTGAGCAGTGGGTACATGGGAATTCATTCATTACAGGATTCTAATTTTTTGTTTGTGTGAAAATTTCCATTAAAAATGTTAAAAAAAGAAAAGGGCATAAAGCACATAACAGCATGAAAGCTTGAACCAGACTGACTGAGGTCATGCAAATCCTGGCCTGCCACTTACTAACATTGCTATCTTTGTCAAAGGAAAATGACTTTAGTGATTTAAGTAGAGTTTCAGGTTCTCTTTATTTAACTGATGCACATAAGGAAGCACCAACAGATCAGGTAACTCTTCATTTGAAGCATGGCTAGGATTTTATAGGGTAGGGGGAAGGTGAACACATACTCTTCATGATTTGGTGTAGGCAGCAGTTTGTTACTTTAACCAAACTCCATGGCTCATGATTGTTCCTATTTCCATCCTCCTCCTTCCAGGTTCTGATAATCATCAGAATAGTATTTTTAAGAACTATATTTGCAAGCTTGGTCATTTATTGGCTAGTCAAGTTTCAAAGATAGATAGAAAAAAATAGCAAATACAGAAGACAGAGATAATCAAGGACCCTCTGTGCTGTTTGTTTTAGCCCTTTTACATTTTGCATAACTACGTATCTTTATGCCACAGCTTTTCATTTGTAAAATGGGGACAATAATAGTATCTGATCCCTAGGGTGTTTGTGAGTATGGAATGAGTTAATATATCAGCATTTTAAATGCTCCTTTTCTACATGCTTGGCATAATAGTAAACACTCTAGAAATGTTAATTATTGTCCTGTAAAGCTTAAAACAGGCAATGCTAGAATTTCATTTTAATATCACATGAATACCAGAAACTATTCACTAGTCTTCATGGATATATCCAGGTTATTTTCTCTCTTCTTCCAAGTTGTGATCACTCTTCCTGTTTTTGTAAGATTTCAAGTTGTTTTTAGTTGTTTGCATATCAGAAAGCTATGTTTGGAAGACAAAGCAATTATCTAAATCACAGAAGTAAAATATAATAGATCTTCTAAAAATAAATCTGAAAAACTCCCATTTGGCATTTAAAACTCCAGTGAAGTAAAATGTGAATTCAATTCTTCATTTTATCAGTGGAGGTAAAAGTGCTAGAGGACTGCTATCAGTGTGAGTACAGCAGCTTCAACATCCAAAGAATAACAGGGCTTAGTGAGGACAATTTGCAGTGCTGGTAATTCAAACAGAAAGAGTGCTCAGTAATCGATACCTAAAATTTATTCAGTGTTTGCTGTTTATCTGGCCCTGAGCTAAATGATTTATTCACATTTTCTGGTTTAATCTGCACAATAGTCCTATAAAATAGCTACTGTTTTTAATCCCTATTTTCCAGATGAAGCCATTATAACTCAAAGAGATTTAGTAACTAGACGAAGGTTTCACACTGCATCAGGAATTAAACACAAGATGTTAGATTCTATGCCTTACATGCCTAACGATCACAATTTACCTGTGATTCAGATACACATCTACATAGTTTTCGGGGATAGGAAAACTGAAGCTATTTGTAAACCTGTTACAGTGTATTGCACATTTTATACTTTCTATTTTATGGATTTCCTTGGAGCGAGTGATTTCCAGAAATGAAAATTCCATTAGTATTCAGAGTGGACAGTGCATGATGGTGTTATTGCAGTTTAATACAAAATTGTAAAATTCTAAAAAATAATATAAAGATTAAATTATGGGGACACATTAACCATTAACACAGAATACTTAGTGCAACAATGAAAAGTGCTTGTGTCAGAGACTGGCTGGTTTTTCACCAATTTACTTCTTTTTTTCTCTTGCCAACAGCTAGACTACATGTCCTACCTCCTTTGCAGTAAAGTGTGTCCATGTGAATGATTTCTAGCAAAAGACATGTAAGCATGAATTAAGGATGCTACTTCTAGGACTGACCCATAGAAACCCCCCATGCATAATCTTCCATGCTCTTTTCCTTTCACCTAGCTAGTAGTGGAACACAGTGATCTAGGAAGCAATATATTGAAAATAGGGAAGCCACAAAAGAGAAGGAGCCTGGATCCCTGAATCACTACTTGAACAAGAGACTACTGCAAATCACAGATACTAGCTCTGGATTTGTATGTGAGATGAACTTCTGTATTAAGAGCTGAAGATTTTGGGATTCACCGATTATAGTAGGTAATGATATCTAAACAAATACAGAAATGGATAATGTAATATGGGGTGCTATTTTAATAGAACCTTAAAATATATGGAGTAGCATAGTTGTTGAACAGTGGTTGGGCAGTTAGATCAATATTGCAGTGAGATCCATCAGGTGCAGTGAGAAAATATTTGGTGAAAATGTTGCCTGCAATAACTTCAACGGCAGTGATAATGATGTATTGACATTTACTTTCTGCTTTTTGTAAAGCATTATTAGGAGATAAGATCAAGAAATAATTGGCTGTTTTAGAAGTAGAAATGGTTAGGAAGCCAAGAAATTTCACAAATTTAGGACCTTAAAGGGCTAGAAAAGTTGACCTATTTTAAGTGCCAAAGAGCAATAGGTAAGAATTTAAAAAGCATCAAATGAAAAAGCCTGGTAAGACTTCTGCTGAAAAATGTCAGCCATGATTAAGTTATGCAGCATTCTAACTGATTTTTTTCAGAGTCAAATGAGTCTATATTAGTTGAGAGAGACATGGGTGCTTCTGTGCTATTTGCTATTAAAATTTTAACAGTTGGATCTCAAAAAAATACATAAATAAAAAAGCCATGAATTTATAGTATTTGCCAACATCCCTGGTATAACTACTTCCGCCAGAGCCAATTTCAAGCTACCAACACATGAACTGGTTTGCAAAATTCCTGAAAACATAACAATCCTCTCATGAAAACCAACGCCAGCTAGTTATAGCACACCACCAGTATAGAAGCAAAGATTACATCATACTCTAGCTGTGTCTGGAAACCAGACTTAAGAACTACATGGAATCAAATAGAAAATAAACCTATTAAGATATTTTTTTACATTATTGAAATGATATTACCAAAAATATCATGGCTCCTGATATAAATGAGGAAGAAGCAGGTGGTAAAAACTATAAAGTATCTAAGGAAAGCATAGTCCCCATAGTCCATTTCAGGTAAAGAATAATGACAGAGCAGAAACCTTGTAGAAGTTGGAGCTCGGAGCCTTACTTCCTGAACTACAAGGCATTTGCTATCAAAGAACAAAAATCAAAGGTAATCAAGGAATGCTCCTAATTACAAGAACAAATTTGGGGGTGGTAGGGGGTGGCGGGGGCCACGATACCTTCCTCTAAGCTTAGCTCATTGCTCTGAGCCAGGAATGCTGGGCCTCTCCCATTTTTTCCTTTCCTAAATGGGAATGTTTTGCAGTTACCCGGTTCCAGCATCCCCTTTGCATACTGGATATTTCCTGAGGGAGAGAGTTGTATTAGTTTCCTACTGATGTTGTAACAAATAGCTTAAGACACCATGAGTTTATTATTTTATAATATTGGAGGGCAGAAGCCCAGTACAGGTATTACTGGGACAAAATCCAATGGTCTGCGAGGCTGCATTTCTTTCTGGAGACTCTTGCTAAGAACCCATTTCTTTGGCTTTTCCAGCTTCTAGGGGCTGACTACTTTATTTGGCTACTGGCCCCTTCCTCCATTTTCAAAGCCAGAAGTGGCTGGCTGGGTCCTCACATCACACCATTCTGATGTCCTTTCATCAGAACATCTTCTCGGACTCTTGACTTTCTACTGGCTCCCTTATTCACATTTAAGGACCTTTGTGATTACAATGGGCTCACCTAGGTAATCCACAATAATTTACTTATCTTAAAAACAGCTGATTACAAAATTTAACTTCATCTGCAACCTTAATTCTCTTTTGCCATGTTAACATACTCATTGGTTCTGGGGCTTAGGACTTGAACATCTTGAGTGTGTCAGGGGTTGGGGGTGGGGGGAGTGGGGAGTGGTTATTCTGCCTACTACAGTGATCAGCTGTGTTCTTAGTTCATAGATCTCCAGATGAAGAAGGGCCACATCCACTTAACAATAGTTACTGCACACCCTGGGAGAGGCTGGACTTGGATGTAGATGCAGGGATAGGATGAGACTTTGGGTTTTCTCTTTTGGGAGTGTTCACTGGATAAGAAATTCAATGACCAAAAGAATTGATTGTTGACAGAATCTCACTAGCTGTCCATGAAAGCCAATTTTTCTTCTAGACTATGCAGCTAAAATACATTTCACAAACTCCCTTGCAATTAGGTGTGCTCATATGAATGAGTTATTAAAAATGGAATGTCAGTGAAAGTGAAGTGTGCAGCTTCCAGCACTGGCTCTTAAGAAAGCCCATTCATCATCCTACATATGCTTTTTTAACTCGTCTGACTTGAGGCAAAGAAACACAGTGACTTGGAAGTCATATTTTAAAATGGCAGAGCCGCAAACCAAAAAGAGCATGGGTGTCTAAATATTATTTAAAGAAGAACCACTTGCAGGTTTGGGACACTCATATTGAACTTCATGTGAATGATGAATAATATTTTATAAGGTTTAGTTTTGAGGCTTATGTTTTATAGTTACTAGTGATACTCTGACTTGAATAGTTACAAAGTAACATTAAAATGAACAATTATAATGAAAATGGTATGCTATATTATTTTATAGGAATAATAATGACTGTAACTGATCATGGAAGCTGTTGTTTTTAACCACATATTTTTGTAATCACTGACCTCTTCTGATCTGTATTGTTCCATCTATAAATGAGTACCTGCCCCATTTAGATGATGTAACTCCTAAGAAAAAAATGCAAAGCATTTAGCCTAATGCTATGTTCTATAAGGAAAGTTCTCACAAAGGTTTATTATTATTAAGCTGACTAAAATTACAAAATTAAATTAAGTTATAAATATTGTAAAAATTCTAATATTGGTTATTTATACACATATAAAAGCACATTAAAAGGAGCTGATTTATTTTGTTCACTAGAAATAATTACTATAAGAAAAATCTTCTGGTAAAATCTGAAGTAGAAAGTAAATGGCATCCCCCATGTACCAGTAGTTGTTCAATTTCTTCTTCTCACTTGAAAATCCCTTAGCCAAAAAATTAAGACTAAGTATTGTTTTAGCCACATTGAATTAACAGATTAAGTATGCCACTTCTTATATACACCTTAGCTCTGTGTCTCACCATACAAAGCAACCAATTAATCTGTCCAATAGGTATTCATTAAGCATCAACCAAGCTCTTTTCTCCAGAATTTTTCAAAAAGCTATTTCCTTCTCTTTATCCTCACTTCTAATATCACTGGTACTCTTTCCAACTTTTTTTTTCCTGCATGTCATTATGGATGATGAGTATACAAGTGGAGCATATAAAATGCACTCACCTTTGAATACTTCATATAACTTCTTAAATTCTAGGATGCTGCATTTTAATTTAAATATGGACATTGCCATTTTCTCATGTTAAAGTTTTTCAAATGTACTTAAAGTATGCTTCATTCAAATTATATAAAGGTAACATGTATTTTACACACATACATCATGAACGAAAAACAGTTCAATGCATATACAGCTGAAAAGGCATTTAGAAATTTTAGTTAAGCTAGTCCACTTAAACAGAACTACATGAGCGTGGAGTTACCAGTAAGCTAAAATAATTTGAAGAAAAACAAAAATTTCAATCATGTTTGTTTGAGCCACATGATATTAAAAAATGATTGAGCCGATTTTATTCTTTGAATTGACAGTATGGAGTTTTTACTATTGACTTAAACTAGCAGATGTTTTGGCATAATGTAGAGACAATTAAAGCATTCTGAACAGATGAAACTCCTATCTTATTTTCAAAGACATGTGAAAAGGATTTGACAACTTCATTTGGAAATAAATTACAATATTTAATGACTACCACTCTTTGGAAAGCTTTCTTAGATCTATTCTAAGTCCTGCATTCTTTTCTTGAAAATCTGATCTTTTGCTTATTCTGTTTCTAATAAAACATGACAGTGTACATTCTAGCCCTTGAGTGAAATCCTTTTGCATGCCATTTCTCGTATACCATTATAGCCTTTAGGCACTTAACATGAATATTATGCTTACATATTGATTTATTTAACATATATTTATCATCTCTTTACAAGACATTGTACTAGATGCTTTAAAAAGTCCATAAATGCCTTCAACATGTTTGATGTCATAGAAAAGGTAACCCATGCCCATTGATATCTATAATGAATGAATGAAAATCTGTGTTGATATTTATCATTTTGGTTATTACTTATTTAATATTCACTTTTTCTGCTGGGTTATGGAGTCCATGAATTCAAGGACTAAGTTTAGTATGTTTGTGGCACAAAATAGTTATAGAATAAATATTTCTTGAATGAAAAGTGGTTTAATCAATAAACATGGTATAAACTGTTCTTTCATATTATTTTAACATTCTAATTATCTTTAATTATGTTTGATATTTTGGATAAATGCCATTTGAAGAAGCTTTTCTACCTTTATTGTATATTTATGTCTTGGGAAGAAATTAAATATCAACCTCAGATTGGGAATAGGCAGTGAATCTGTGGTGCAACTTGACCCTTGGTTTGTTACATTACTAAAAACGTAGTTATATCTTCGGTTGAGAAACAGTTAGTACTTGCCTTATATGGGTCATATCTTTGACTATTATAGCTACTTTCCCATCATATATTTAAATACAAAATTTCATGACAACATACCAAATAAGTCAAGGAGATGGAAATTTGATTTACCTTGGATGAATTTTTAACAATGTATATCCTAATTTTAGAAATAAGCTAAACATTTTTATATAAAATGAATACTAATATGTTTTTCCTTGGCATTCTTACACATATTTATAGAATCTTAACTAGGAATTCTGTTTCAAAATATATTTATTCCAGATGAGAAATAATAGATTGGCCTGGGCTAATTCTTTGGTCAGCTTATAATTTTTATTGGGTGAGTCAAATAATCACACTAATCATAGATAATACTAAAGAAAAAGATAGCATTCTTCAAGCTGATAAATTGGTTAAGCTATCCATAAAATGCCTACGTACTTTAATGAAGTTGAGAAGTAAAGTGAAATTTTAAGCTCAGTTCAACACTTATCTAGCACTATAGATTGGTTCACTGGTGATTGGGTACATAGATGAGAAAGAAAGAACACCAATTCTCAAGTAACATTTAATCCCACAGCAAAAAAAAATATGATTATACAATGTAACTTCTTAATATGGTTGGCATATATTCCCAAAAAAGAAATATTACACTAAGGGAATTCCAAAGAGGACATCTAATTGCCACTTACTCCTTTTAGGAGGGAAGACATGTCTGAGATGAGCGAAAAAAAATCAACATAGGGTATTAAACATTTTTTTTTAAGTAGTTCAGTTTCCTTTAAACCTTTTTGGGGAAACTAAGATCTATCTTGATGATGGGAAGACATGAAAAATAGTTAAACTTCTCTTTTGGAGTGGCATTTTGGGGTTCCATTTTTAGTATGTTAATACTATAAAATGAAATACAGAGGCTCATATGTGATTCCAGTAATAGAGCAGAGGGCATATTAAGAGGCTGAGTTCAGACTTTGAACCATGTATCATTACCCTTACACCAGTTTTATTGAAGGGGAGACAAAAGTTTTCAATTTTAACTTTTTAAAACTCTGTTGTAATGTCCCTGACATATTTAAAACCCAAATCTAAATGTGGTGTTAAGGGAGATATCATAGGAAAAGAAGCATGTACCAACTCCACATCTATCTATGACTATATTTCATTTAAGGAGCTATCAAAAATATGAAAGTATACTTCCTCCAAAACACAAGGTTGTTTTCTACATTATCTGATCACTTCCCCTTTTCCTGACTTTATTGAGGAATAACTGATGAATATAATGGCATATATTAAAGGGTACATTGTGATGATTGGTTATATACATTTTGGAATGATTACCAAGATCAAGATAATTAACACATTCATCACCTCACACAGTTAACATAGTTAACTCTCTTTTTTGGGGTGGGGGTCGGTAAGAATGCTTTAGATTTACTTAGCAACTTTCAAGGATACAATATAGTACTACTAACTATATAGTCATCCCATCATATTAGATCCTGAGAACTCATTCTTATAACTAAAATTTGTACCCTTTACCAACATTTCCCTACTTTCTCCTCTCCCCAGTCTGTGACAACCACCATTCCATGTTTCTGTGAAATTGGCCTTTTTTTTTTTGAGATTCCACATATAAATGATGCTATGCAGTATTTGTTTTTCTCTCTCTGGTTTATTTCATTTAGCATAATTCCTCCAGTTTCATCCATGTTGTCACAAATGGCAGGATTTCCTTCTTTTTCATAGCTGAATAATATAAATACCACATTTACTTTATCCAGCAGTCAAATGACATTTAGGGTGTTTCTATAGCTTTGCAAATAGGAATAATGCTACAATGAACATGGGAGTGCAGAGAACACAATGGGGAAAGCACAGTCTCTTCAATATATGGTTGGGAAAACTGGACAGCTGCATGCAAAAGAAGGAAACTGAACTTCTATCTTACATCAACCACAAAAATTATTTGAAATTGATTAAAGACTTAAATGTAAGCCCTCAAACCATAAAATGCCTAGAAGAAAACATAGGGAAAATCTCCTTGATATTGGTCTTGGCAACGATTCCTTGGATAAAACACCAAAAGAGCAGGCAACAAGTTAAACAAGTGAGACTACATCAAACTAAGAGCTTCTGAAAAGGAATGGAAACAATCAATAAATTGAAAAGGCAACCTACAGAATGGGAGATAGTTACAAACCATTTATCTGATAAGGGATTAATATCTAAAATATATAAAGGACTCATATGACTAAATAGCAAAAAAAAAACAAATAATCTAATTTCAAAAATGAGCAAAAGACCACAATAGACATTTTTCCAAAGAAGACCTACATTGGTCAATAGACAATAAGGAAAGGCATTCAACATCACTAATCAAAGGTCAATGAAATCAAAACCACAATTAAATATGACTTCACACTTATTAGGATGGCTATTATCAAAAAGACTAGAGATAACATGTTGGCAAGGATGCAGATAAAAGGGAAACCTTATACACTTCTTGTAGGAATGTAAACTGGTACAGCCATCATGAAAGCAGTATGGCTGTTCCTCAAAAAATTAAAAACAGAATTGGAACTACTATATGATCCAGAAATCACATCCTGGGTATATGTTCAAAGGAAATGAAATCACTGTCTTGAAGAGATATTTGTACTCTATTCATGATATCTTCCTTTTTAAAAATGGTCTTACTAAATTTGATTATCTGTCAACTTTGTTGAACTGTTTCACAGTACACAAAAGATCAACTCAGCAAAGATGTGATACCTCTAATGAAAAGCATTTATAAATGCAGCTGCATGCAAATTTGTTTTATGCAACAGCTGCCTGCTAGATGGGTTAGGTTCTAGCAGAACAGATGAATTAGGTCCAAGACAGAAAGGTATGAGAGCAAGAATTAATATATAAAAATAACTAGAAGAAAAAGCTTGATTTAGATGTACACTAGGAGAGAAAAAGAGGTTAAAGAATTGAAGTGCTAAGAACAAGGACAACTGATCCTTCCATTCAACATGATACTTACATGGAAAAGCAATTTCACTTTAAAAATGGAGATGTTAATTGAATCTGACTTGGAGGATCCTTAAAATCAGGACCAGAATATGAGGTAGGTATTCCTTATGAATATTCCTCATTCCATATCCAAAAAGCTGTCCAAGAAACCAGCTTCCATGTTGCTGGTATGTAAGAAGAAACCATCTACATGAAGGTAGAAAACACAAAAATCCAGACCAAGATCTCCACCAAGTTAAAGAGGAAATTAAAATTCATGTTAAGTTTGAATCAGAACTGCCAGAGGCAGCTCTCATTGACGTAATTCTTGCAGCAGTAGAAAGGGTGTCAGACTAAAGAGAATACACTGCTTTCTGTTCAACAAAGAAGTCATCCAGTATTTGCATGGAGAAATTTAATTACTTGAGACTATACTCCATATTTTTTGTTATTATTATAATCATAAGTGGTTAAAGCTTTGCAAGCTGTGTAGTTAAAAGATTATAAACTAGTTCTCTTAGAAAACTTTGCTTTAATTTAATAAAATTTAATATAGGGAGAGGAATTGTAAGCATGATAAAACAATTACCATTGTTATGTATGTAGTATATGTATGGATGAGTATGTGTAGTTTTATCTTGCTTAAGACAGCTCCAAGTGGACAGTATGAACAATGCCATTTGTGATTACAGGAATGTAAACATTGCACAAACTCATCTTCCTTATCATGCTAAGAAGGACAATTTCACAATAGCATTTAAAAATTTTCAAATCCTGAGGGCCATAAGATTATTTCTACTTTTACAAGGCTTTCTATCAAATACAATATTACCTTACAATTTTATACTGATATTTGGTCACAGTTTATAGCCTACAATTTCTGGTGGACTTGTCTAGGTCATTAAATGGATGTGAAATGGGACAAATCTTGACAGTCCTAAAGAAAAAACCCTACTTTATTCATCCTAGTATTTAATAAAAGCTTATAGATAGTACTAGAATGTAAATATCTTTCTGATCAATTTTTAAGCATATTACACCAATGTTAAAATTAAAATGGTACAACAGGGCTTATTCTGAAAATATATAGAAAATCTCCTTTACTACGTCTCCCCTAGCCTACATGTGACTCCCAATATAACTTTTCTTGAAGTAATTTCCAAAATTTAAAAAAGTTTATATGCTTATAATTCTATATCTTAAATGACTTTAGAAAAAAAATCTCAATAGGAAATTTAAAATTTCAACTTATTCCACTACCTATTCACCTGTCTCCAAATAGCTGATAGCCATAATTAGTTCTTATGTGGGAAACTATGATGTTAAATAATATTTTCATACCTCATTTTATGGTGCTATAAAATTTACTTAAGTATTATGACTCCCTTCTGTGTAGGATGAGGATATCAGTGCTTCCATATATTCTCCATATTCCTCTCTTCTCTCATCTCCCACCATCTGTCACCTACAGATTTACTTTTACACTTGTCAAGGTTGTTAAATCCTACATTTTTTTCTTCAACCAAAATCATAACTTTCTTGCCTTGCCTGTAAATTTACACAACTTAAAAATAAATTCAATGCAAATTAAATACAATGCAAATACTATGACTATATAAATAGTGTTTATTGACTGATCAATCAGTGTTCTAGGATTACAATACATTCTTTTGGACACAATGCATTGATGTTAAATTATTTCCAGTAAAACCTTACAGTAATCAGGATTATATATATATGTTTTTAAATTTCCTACATATTTGGACCATGGCTACTTTGTTACAGTATTTTTTTCCCTGAATTTTATAATTGCTTTCACTTTTTCTTATTGAGAAAAAAGGAGTACATTTGTATCCCAAATAACTCTCATGAACTCCAGCTTTACATATCCAACTACCTGTCCCCTGAACATCAAACCAGTTTTTCCTTTACACTTTCTGTCCCAATAAATGGAAACTCTGTTGTTTCAGTTTCTCATGCCAAATACTTTGCTGTCAATCTTGGTTCTTCTCTTTTTCTCTCATACATAGTCAATCCAGCCAAAACTCCTGCAGCTAAACCTTTAAATCACATCTCAAATCTGACTATCTCTTGTCATTTCCGCTGTTAAAACCCAAGTAACCATCATCTTCCCTCTGAATTATTATAATAGTCCCTTCACAGGTCTTCCTTTTTCTATGCCTTTACCCCAACAATATATTTTACATACCACAGGGTGATCTCATTAAACTTACCCAATGGTCTCCTATCTCACTCGGCATTTATTATGAACTTAAGGTCCCACTAGGTCATTTGTTAGGTTTCCATTTTCTTCTATTTCAGCACTTCCTTTTATTTCTCTACTACAGGTGCACTGACCTCTTTCTTGTTTCTGAAACTGCAGGTTTCAACCCAAATTAGCTGTTATGAGCAAGAATGTCTCAACTCAACCTGTTAAAAGCCATCATTCTTTCACTATGCTTTCCTTTTCCTTCACATCATTTGTAATACCACTGGAAATAATACACATCTGCTTATTTGTTTACATTCTATCTTCTACAACTAGAATATAAGTTCCTTGAAATTTGTATGTTTCCCGCTGCTGTGTGTTAGCTGCACACAGAAGTATATAGACTAAAGTAGGCACTCAAGAAATGTTGACTGAATGAAGGAATGAATTATATACTTGAGTGTTTCTATCTTCTGAATTATATGACCTATTGGATGGTGTTGCCTTTTTTTCTAAGAAGATATCCTTCCCAAAGGTCTTTGTCTTCCTGCTTCAAAGAAATGCATTTTTCAGACCTAGTGCACATTATTAAAGAGAATTTCTTAACCTGCTATCCACCTGCTGTTTCCTGAAACCCATGCCTTCTTCTCTATTTATTTTTTCCTCTATTTGTTGAACAACCTAGAGTAAATTCTCAGAAAGTGTGTTTTGGAAGTTAACTACTTGATTTATGGCATGTCTGAAAATATATTTGTTTTGCTGATTAGAGAACTCAAGATTCTAAGTATTTCTCTCAGAACTTCAAAATCATTGTTCCAATGCATTCTACATTCAATATTGGTAATAACAAGTATGATGTTTACTTTTTTCTCCTCTTGAAAATTTTACTTTGCCATTAGTGTTAAGAAATCATGGTATGTTTATGTGTAGCTCTTTTCCTGTTTTTGTTCTGTTGAACTCAGTAATTAATAAGCCTTTTCATTCTTAAGATATTTTCTTTATGTTGGAGGAAACTTTCCTCTAGTATTTTCCCATCTAATTTCTTGGTATTATCTTTCTAGAGAAATCACTAGTGGATATTGTAGCACTTGAAATCTGTATTTTATGTATTTCTCATGCTATTCGAACCTTGATTTTTAAGCTACTTTCTACGAGATATTCTCAACTTGAAATTTTATCTCTGATTATTTTAGCAATTATATTCTTATTTGCTATGAACTCTACTTATTCTACAACCATTGGTTTTTCTCATCCTGTTTTCTTTTTTATTTTCTATTGATTTTTTTAATTGAAGTATTGTTGATATACAATCTTATATTCATTTCAAGTATACAACACAATGGTTCAAGTTATCCACATATGAAATCCTCACCCTCACTAGTGCAGTTACTGTCTGTCAAAAAGGAAGATGTTATAGAATCACTGACTGTATTCTCCATGCTGTACTACCACCCGTGTGACCAACTTATATTATGATTGAGAATTTTTGTGCCCCTTTATTGCTCTCACCCTGTCCATCCACCCACCTCAGCCATTCCCCCATGGTAACCAGTGTCTATGAGTCTACTGCTATTTTCTTCATTTTGTTTTATTTTGTTTTTATGTTCCACAAATAAGTGAAATCACATATTTGTCTTTCTTCACCTGGCTTATTTCACTAAGCATAATATGCTCTAGGTCCATCCATGTTGTTGCAAATGACAGGATTTCTTTTTTATGGCTGAATAATATTCCATTGTGTATATGTACCACTTCTTCTTTATCCATTCATCTCCTGATAGACACTTACATTGCTTCCATATCTTGTATAGCACTGTGTTTTGATAGAGCTTTACTACTTTTTTTAAATTTTACTTTGGGATAATTAATCTATAACTACCTGAGCAACATTATGGTTACTACACTCCCCCCATCATCAAGTCCCACCCCCAACCCCATTACAGTCACTGTCCATCAGCATAGTAAGATGCTATAGAATCACTACTTATCTTCTCTGAGTTGTACAGGCCTCCCTGTGCCCCCCACCCACACCATGTCTGCTAATCGTAATGCCCCTTTTCCCCCTTATCCCTCCCTTCCCACTCATCTTCCCCAGCCCCACTTGTTCATATTTGCTTTTGTTTCTCTTGCCTGGGGAGATATGTTCATGAAGGAGTTGCTCATGTTTATGTCCAAGAGATTTTTACCTATTTTTTTTCTAAGAGTTTTATGGTTTCATGACTTACATTCAGGTCTTTGATCCATTTTGAATTTACTTTTGTGTATGGGGTTAGACAATGATCCAGTTTCATTCTCTTACATGTAGCTGTCCAGTTTTGCGAACACCAGCTGTTGAAGAGGCTGTCATTTCCCCACTGTATATCCATGGCTCCTTTTTATATATTAATTGACCATATATGCTTGGGTTTATATCTAGCCTCTCTATTCTGATCCACTGGTCTGTTCTTATGTCAGTACCAAATTGTCTTGATTACTGTGGCTTTGTAGTAGAGCTTGAAGTTGGGAAGCGAGATCCCCCTTCCTTTATTCTTCCTTCTCAGGATTGCTTTGGCTATTTGGGGTCTTTTGTGGTTCCATATGAATTTTAGAACTATTTGTTCCAGTTTGTTGAAGAGCGCTGTTGGTATTTTGATAGGGATTGCATTGAATCTGTAGATGGCTTTAGGTAGGATGGCCATTTTGACAATATTAATTCTTCCTACCCAAGAGCATGGGATGAGTTTCCATGTTAGTGTCCTCTTTAATTTCTCTTAAGAATGTCTTGTAGTCTTCAGGGTATAAGTCTTTCACTTCCTTGGTTAGGTTTATTCCTAGGTATTTTATTCTTTTTGATGCAGTTGTGAATGGAATTGTTTTCCTGATTTCTCTTTCTGCTAGTTCATCGTTAGTGTGTAGGAAAGCAACAGATTTCTGTGTATTAATTTCGTATCCTGCAACTTTGCTGAATTCAGATATTAGTTCTAGTAGTTTTGGAGTGGAGTCTTTAGGGTTTTTTATGTACAATATCATGTCATCTGCAAATAGTGACAATTTGACTTCTTCTTTACCAATCTGAATGCCTTGTGTGTCTTTGTTTTGTCTGATTGCCGCAGCTAGGACCTCCAGTACTATGTTGAATAACAGTGGAGAGAGTGGGCATCCCTGTCTTGTTCCTGATCTTAGGTGAAAAGCTTTCAGCTTCTCACTGTTAAGTATGATGTTGGCTGTGGGCTTGTTATATATGGCCTTTATTGTGTTGAGGTACCTGCCCTCTATACTCATTTTGTTGAGAGGTTTTATCATGAATAGATGTTGAATTTTGTCAAATGCTTTTTCAGCATCTATGGAGATGATCACGTGGTTTTGTCCTTTTTGTTGATGTGGTGGATGATGTTGATGGATTTTCGAATGTTGTACCATCCTTGCATCCCTGAGATGAATCCCACTTGATCATGGTGTATGATCCTCTTGATGTATTTTAGAATTCAGTTTGCTAATATTTTGTTCAGTATTTTTGCATCTACGTTCATCAGGGATATTGGTCTGTAATTTTCTTTTTTGGTGAGGTCTTTGCCTGGTTTTGGTATTAGAGTGATGCTGTCTTCATAGAATGAGTTTGGAAGTATTCCCTCCTCTTCTATTTTTTGGAAAACTTTAAGGAGAATGGGTATTATGTCTTCTCTATATGTCTGATAAAATTCAGTGGTGAATCCTTCTGGCCCTGGGGTTTTGTTCTTGGGTAGTTTTTTCATTACTGATTCAATTTCGTTGGTGGTAATTGGTCTGTTTAGATTTTCTGTTTCTTCCTTGGTCAGTCTTGGAAGGTTGTATTTTTCTAAAAAAGAAAATTTTCTATTTCTTCTAGGTTTTACAGCTTGTTAGCATATAGATTTTCATAGCATTCTCTAATAATTCTTTGTATTTCTATGGTGTCCATTGTGATTTTTCCTTTCTCATTTCTGATTCTGTTTATGTGTGTAGATTGTCCGTTTCTCTTAATAAGTCTGGCTAGGGGTTAATCTATTTTGTTTATTTTCTCAAAGAACCAGCTCTTGGTTTCACTGATTTTTTTCTATTGTTTTATTCTTCTCAATTTTATTTATTTCTTCTCTGATCTTTATTACGTCCCACTTCTGCTGACTTTGGGCCTCATTTGTTCTTCTTTTTTCAATTTCAATAATTGTGAGTTTAGACTATTCATTTGGGATTGTTCTTCTTTCTTTATATAGGCCTGGATTGCAATATACTTTCCTCTAAGAAATGCCTGCACTGCATCCCACAGAAATTGGGGCATTGTACTGTTGTTGTCATTTGTTTCCATATATTGCTTCTTGTTCTCTGTTTTAATTTGGTCATTTATCCATTGATTATTTAGGAGCATGTTGTTAAGCTTCCATGTGTTTGTGAGCCTCTGTGTTTACTTTGTACAATTTATTTCTAGTTTTATACCTTTGTGATCTGAGAAGTTGATTGGTAGAATTTCAATCTTTTTGAATTTACTGAGGCTCTTTTTGTGGCCTAGTATGTGGTCTATTCTGGAAAATGTTCCATGTGCACTTGAGAAGAATGTGTATCCTGCTGATTTTGGGTGTAGAGTTCTGTAGATGTCTGTTAGGTCCATCTGTTGTAGTGTGTTGTTCAGAGCATCTGTGTCCTTAGTTATTTTCTGTCTGGTTGATCTGTCCTTTGGAGTGAGTGGTGTGTTGAAGTCTCCTAAAATGAATGCATTGCAATCTATTTCCTCCTTTAATTCTGTTAGTATTTGTTTCACATACGTTGGTCTCCTGTGTTGGGTGCATATATATTTATAATGGGTATATCCTCTTGTTGGACTGACCCTTTTATCATTATGTAATGTCCTTCTTTATCTCTTGCTACTTTCTTTATTTTGAAGTCTATTTTGTCTGATACAAGTACGGCAACACCTGCTTTTTTCTCCATGTTGTTTGCATGAAATATCTTTTTCCATCCCTTCACTTTTAGTCTGTGTATACCTTTGGGTTTGAGGTGAGTCTCTTGTAAGCAGCATATAGATGGGTCTTGCTTTTTTATCCATTCTATTCCTCTGTGTCTTTTGATTGGTGCATTAATCCGTTTACATTTAGGGTGATTATTGATAGGTATGTACTTATTGCCATTGCAGGCTTTGGATTCATGGTTACCAAAGGCTCAAGAGTAGTTTCTTTACTATCTAACCGTCTAACTTTAATCTCTTATTAAGCTATTAGAAACATAGTCTGATGATTCTTTATTCCTCTCCCTTCTAATATTCTTCCTCCTCCATTCTTCATATGTTGGGTGTTTTATTCTGTACTCTTTTGTGTTTCCTTTGACTACTTTTCTGGATAGTTGATTTTATTTTTTGCCTTTAATTAGTATTTGGATGGTCTGCTTTCTTTGTTGTGATTTTATTTTCTCTGGTGACATCTATTTAGCCTTAGGAGTGCTACCATCTAGAGCAGTCCTTTTAAAATATCCTGTAGAGGTGGTTTGTTGGAGGCAAATTCCCTCAACTTTTGCTATCTGGAAATTGTTTAATCCTTCCTTCAAATTTAAATGATAATCATGCTGGATACAGTATTCTTGGTTCAAGGTCCTTTCGTTTCATTGCATTAAATATATCATGCCATTCTCTTCTGGCCTGTAAGGTTTCTGTTGAGAAGTCTGATCATAGTCTGATGGGTTTTCCTTTGTAGGCGATCTTTTTTCTCTCTCTGGCTGCCTTTAATACCCTGCCCTTGTCTTTGATCTTTGCCATTTTTATTAATATGTCTTGGTGTTGTCCTCTTTGGGTCCCTTGTGTTGGGAGATCTGTGGGCTTCCATGGTCTGAGAGACTATTTCCTTCCCCAGCTTGGGGAAATTTTCAGCAATTATTTCTTCAAAGACACTTTCTATCCCTTTTTCTCTCTCTTCTTCTTCTGGTACCCCTATAATGTGAATATTGTTCTGTTTGGATTGGTCACACAGTTCTCTTAATATTCTTTCATTCCTAGAGATCCTTTTATCTCTCTCTGCCTCAGCTTCTCTGTACTCCTGTTCTGATTTCTATTCCATTAACAGTCTCTTGCACCTCATCCAATCTGCTCTTAAGACCTTCTATTGATTGTTTCATTTCTGTTATCTCCCTCTGGACTTCATTCTTTAGCTCTTGCATATTTCTCTGCAGGTCCATCAGCATGTTTATGACTTTTATTTTGAATTCTTTTTCACGAAGATTGGTTGTATCTATCTCACCAGGGCCTCTCTCTGGTGTTTGAGTTATTTTTGACTGGACCAGATTCTTCTGCCTTTTCAAGGCGATAGAAGTGATCGCTAGCAGGTGGTGCATGTCAGCTGGGAGAACAAAGTCCCTTCCTGCTTGCTGCTTTCCTTGACCTTCTCGCTGCCTGTGCTGTCTGCCCGCACACTGGGAGCAGTCTCTGGGATAATCTTCTTAGCTGCCGTGCATGGGCGGTCCTCGGGATAGCCTAGGGCACTGTGGGGGGTCGCCGACGTGCCGGGTGTGTTTTCCTGCGAGAACAGCGTCCCTTTGTGCCTTCCGGACCTTGCTCTGGCTTCCTCTGTGTGTGCCGGGCAGCTGCACACTGGTGGCAGCTTCTGGGTCTGTCCCAGTTAGTTGCGTGCTGGGAGAAGACTGTGTGTGGTTGCTGTGGGTGGGGCTGCTCCCTGGCTGATCCCTAGCTGTGGCAGGTCAGCCGGTTTGCTTGCAGCGCCGGCGGGGGGGAATGAATGGCAAGCTCTTTTTTGCCGTGAGGGGCTTTGGAGCTGCATTGCCACCAGGGGGTTAGGGTGACTGAAGTTTCTTAAGATCCCCAGCCTGCTGGGCTGAGTTTGCTGGGATGATTTTGTCCACCTGTTAAGCCCTTGTCCCTTTAAGACTTTTAAAGCATCTGCTTTTCTTTTGTCCCAGGGCAGCCGTCTGTGTGGACCTGTTCGCAGTCTTAGTCTCAGATTTTACTTTTCTGTTTCTCTAAATCCAGTACATCATGCAATGTGTGTCTGTGCTCCTGGTGCGGATTACTGGGGCTGGTTATTTAGCAGTCCTGTGCTTCCACTCCCTCCCCATTCTGATTCTTTTCCTCTTGCCAGTGAGCTGGGGTTGGGTGAGGGCTTGGGTCCCGCCGAGTCATGGCTTTGTATCTTAGTCTTTTCATGAGATGCTGAGTTCTCCCAGATGTAGATGTAGTCTGGTGTTGTACCGTATCTTCTGGTTTCTCTTTTAGGAGTAGTTGTATTTGTTGTATTTTCAAAAATATGCATGGTTTTGGGCAGATATTTCTGGCCCCCCTACTCACGCCACCATCTTGAGCCGTCTTCTCCAGCTTTGTTATTTTTTAAAGTGCTCTGATATACCAATAAGGTGGTTTGTTTTCCTAACTACACATATATTTGAAGAATTACCTGTCATGCACTTTACTTCTGATATGTTTACCTTCCTCTTTTTTGTTTTTAGGCAGTATGATTTATTTAAATGTATGACAATCCTTAGTGTGGATCATGGCAGTCCAAAAAGGCCTAGGTGAGTGTCACACATTTCCTCTGTATTGTGAAGGCAGGTGTGTTTGCAGTACCCCTTTCCTCTAAATAGTAATTGTGACAAGGGAAACTGTTTATGTTACATTATCACCAGGCAAACAGGCTTCTGTCTGCAACAAGTGAGTGGCAAAGGAGCTTTCAGACTGCAGTGTCTTTATATGCCAAATGTAAAGAGTTTTACTATAGGCCATGAGCATGGTTCCTCACTGAAACAAACTAAAAGTAAAAGGGTTTGGTGATAATGGCTGTAGGTAAAATTACAATATTTCCAGAATCTCTGGCCTGGCCTTAGAGCATCTCCATATCAATAGGTGTTTCCCAGGGGTGGAGAGTAGTCCATTTCCATATCAATAGGTGATTACAAGGTGGGTGGTGAGTGAGCAGGCACCTGGAGCAGAAAGGTATTTTTGGCTTTTTCAGAGTTGAGTTGTGAGAGACATGGGTGAGCAGGAGTAGACAACTGCTTGTTAGCAATAAAGGGTTTCTCTCACTTTACTTCTCTCTTTGACTGATTTTGGCTTCAAAGGTTTATTTGCCCCAGGCTAGGAACACATTTCCCCCCTGGAGTTACAGTAGCACAGAAATAATTCACTTTCATTTAACAAGGCTAACTCTTTAATGGTGACATCTTCACCTAATCTAATATGAAATGAAAGGCTAGAGGCCAGGTTCTTGCCTCCTTTGATTAGATGCATCCCTTATTCAGCAGTACCCTGTGAAACCACAAAACTTTGAGTAGAATAAAGGGAGTCGGTGGAAGGCATAGAATACATGTCTCCTGGTCTCCTTAATTTTGTACATATCCTTTGCACTGCCTCTTTTATGGATTGGTTGTAAACTCAAGTAATTTAAACTGATTTTCATATATCATTCTCATAAACAGAAACTGAAACTGCCCATGTTTGGTCTACCTCAATTAACATACACAGCAACATTAACCAAAAAAACTTTCATAGGTTAATAGAGGCTAAGGGAAAAACCAGTAGGAGTGTGAGAATCCTATATGGCATGTGTGAGCTGGATCAAGTCCACGGCATTTGGAAGGGAGCATTTGAGACACTGGGCTCTGAGTTCACCTCTTAACTACTAGCAAATTGAAGGCTGCTGAGGGAAAGGACTGGTGAGTAAGTAGCCAAATCAGGATATTAAAAGCTGTAGAGGTGCAGACAATCTCAAAGAAGATTCATAATTGGCAAATTCAAGAGCTCTGAACTCTCACCAAAGGGATATGGGGCCCCAGCACCTGGATCCTGAAAAGCAGCAGCTTTGTACCAAGACCTTTGTATAGACTGGCCCCACTTCTTGCATATTACAGCTGGGTCCAGCAAGCTGGGGAGGCCCAGTGTGCTCTGCCTCTCATGGTCCTTGACATGGGGCTCCAGTAAATGAGGGAATCATAGCTTTTGTGCCTGCTTCCCTTCTGGGTCCATGTTTTGGTTGCAGTCCCACATGAGAAAGGCCTTTTTAGCTACAGTATGCATTGAAATTTTATGTAGTGTAATGTTACACTTTTTTCCTTTTACACATTCTGGAATTTGTGTTATATTTAGAAAGGCTTTTCCCTGATGGGAAAATAAACCTCTTATTGTTTCCTTTAATATTTTATTCTGTCCTTTTTTACATTTGTATCTTTGATTCCTTTGGAGTTTATTCTGGTGTGCACCATGAAGTAAACTTCCTACTTTTGAAAACATATTTTTCTTACTGTTTCCTTATCCATGTCATATTACAGAAATCACAAAACATATATATGTGTATATAAGTTTATTTTTATATACATATGCAATGATCTGGATTTGTCTATTTATAAGACAAGTGCTACACTATTTTTAATTACTTAGCTTTAAAGTAATGTTTCTTTCATTTAGGTCTAGAGCCCTATTACTATTTTCTTTATAATTTTTCTGGTCATTCTTATTTTAGTGCAACGGTTGTTTTTTCTACATTGTGTCTATGGGAGTCCTTGAAGGAAAGAGTTGACTCCAGGAAGAGTTTCACAAAGGAACTATGTACAAAGATGTGGAAAAGGTGTAAAAGCGAGGGGTAGTGCTGTTCCTGTGACTGTTAATAATAGGTACCATTATACTTAGGCCTAAAGAGGTGAAGAAAAGGGGCAAGAGGAGGAAGCTGTTACCACAACTCAGCAGAAGTTATGTGGTGAAGACAATACTCAACAGTCTGATGTATTATTGAGGGTTAGAGCACACGCAATTGAAAGGCAGATGACCAGAGGCCTCTTGATGCAGTCTATAGAGTTTAGCCTTCCAATCACAGAGCAGGCTGGAGAAGGATAAACAGAAAATCTGGATCGGCATATGGAAGTATATACTTGGCAGAGTAAACTTTTTTGCTTCACAGTGTGTGCTCGTATTTTTCATCTAGGTGACAAGTTTGTGTCCACTAATAAAGAGGTATGCTATCAATTCCTTTATCATTGGAAGTAAGGTCTATTCAGTTACCCTATTATTTGAAAGCTAAAATATTAAATGCTTTTTATTATTCTTGATAATAGAGATTGTATCTTTGAAGTCTCCACCAGTATAGTCTTCAGACATGGATAAAACGCAGATTTTAAGTATGTGAGTATTTTTAAAGACAGATGTGTAGAGATGGTTAGGCAGTAATGATTATGTCTGAAAGGGCTATAGAGCAGCCACAGATCACAGTGTAGAAGAAGGTAGATAAGTAGGTGATAGATACCATTTCATGAACTATAAAACAATCATATAAAGCAAATCAGCAGAGTATGAGATATTTTGAATTTTAAGCTAATACACTTAATAACTCAAATAAAATGGATTAATTTTTTGAAAAATGAACTCAACAAAACAAATAAAAGAGGATTAGAATGGCTGAATAGCACTATTGAATTCTTTGAGTTAAATTCATTATCCTAAGTATTTCTATATAAAGAACTCCAGAACCAGATAGTTTCCCAGGAATATTTAAGCAGACATTTAAGGAAAAAATACTTTTCAGAAATAGAAGAGGAGGGACAGCTTCCCATTTCATTCAAAGAATCAAGATATCCTTTATACCAACAACTAGGGCATAAAAAGAAAATTGCAGATTACTATCTCTTATGATAAAATTCCTAAATGCGGTATTAACAAAGCAGGAAATTTATCATGACTCAGAGGTTTATCCAAGGAAAGCAAGGTTGGGATAATTTGGAAATCAATCAGTGTTAACAGGATGGAAGAGAAAAAGCTTATGATCATCTTGGCAGATGCAGAAAACGTGTTTAAGCAATTTAACACTCATTCATGATAAAAGCTCTGGGCAAAATTTCTCAGTCTGGTAAAGAGTACATACAAGAAATATTTACAGCTAACATCTTACTTAGTGGTGATGTATTTAATGTCCTTCTTTTAAGATTGGAAACATGGCAAGGATATCATTCCTGCTACTCAACATTGTCTATGCAAGGCTAAAGTCACAGCATGTGGCAAGAAAAAAAAAAGTTACTTAGATTGAAAAGGAGTAAGTGAAACTGTCTCAGTTTAAATGCAATGTAATAATTTACATGATCACAATTACATTATTACAAATAATTATACTACCACAATTATTTATTGATTACCAAAATTAGCAATCTAAAATCAACAAAAAAACTGCAAGGACTGTCAATCAAGTTTAGAAAAGGCGTAAGACACAGAATGAGTATATAAAAATTAACTGTAGAACCAACTTTACCATTCTGCTGGTTCCTTCATTAACAGGCTAATTATATATTTAACATACCCTCACTTTATATTTGAGGCTCACACTTTAAATTTTTGAAAATTATACTTTGACAGTTTTGGAAATTCCACCGAGACATCTAAATGGGCAATTAAACACAGTTGCACGAGAAGTTTCCTGCATGGGTTTTTTAAACCCAGGCACATCTTTTCTTAGCTCCTAGAATAAATCTCAAGTTATAAAAGTATTTTACTGTCAGTGACTCACAGTTTATTTTTCTCCTGATTTTGTACTTTGCGTGTATTTCTGGGTTTTGGTAAAAATTGTTTTTTTTAATCTACCTTGCAAATGGTCACTAAATTAATTTCCCATTGGTAACAATAAAAATTGTCCATTTGGCTAGGACACAATAGTGGTGTAAAACGAGCCTGAATATATCTCCTTCCACCTACATACCAAATCTACATCTATATACAGAGTAATTCCTCCTGAGGAAGAACTGAGGCCTGAGTGAACATCGTTTATACAAGGAATAGAAAGACCACTTAAAAATTGGCAAGAGAGATGGAGACATAGTAATGGTGGGAACCCCAACCCCAGTGCAGCCTTGCAGTAGAAAGAGATATCACTGAGGGGCCTAAATGCAAATATGTCTGCGCTGGGACACAGAAACAAGAGCCACACTTTAAATTGTATTGAAACTGTAAGTGAAGGAGGCAGCTTTTCAGAACTAAAGTATCTGCAGTTAGGGGAACTTCTGGAATACTCTCCGGGATAGGAGGTGTGAGTGATTGCCATTGTTTACATTCCCCCCGTACATTGACAGCATGACCTGAAGCAGGGTTCAGATACACATACAAACTTCAGACTTAACTGAGGAAGCCTTCTGGACCACCTGTGCCCAAAAGTGCACACTGGAGATTTAGCAGTCCCACCAAGGCAGCACTAGTGTAGTGCTTACCCAAATTGCCCTGTCTATGCTCTCTTATCTGTCTTACCCCATAGTCATCCAGGAGACCCTGGGGGTATGCCCCCCACCTGCTGCTGCACTGTAAGCATAGCTCTGGCTAGCATCCACATGAAGCTCTCTTCCAACCTCTGTAACCACCGGCACCCTGCCAACATGGGCCTGCTGGTGACTACCCAGGACACCTCTGAATAGCACCTCTGCCTGCCACCACTCCACCAGTGCAGCTCTGGTTGGCAACTACCTGGAAGACTTTCTGACTGTACTCCCAGACCAGGCACCAGGAGACCTAGCAATGAGACATCCCCAGCCCACGGTCACCTGGCCTTCAGCCATCCAAGGCCACCAGACACACAGTCTATCCAGGGGTCATACCTACATAAGACCATTCCTTCAAAACTGGAAGACACAGCACTTTTGCCTAATTTATAGAAATAAAGTCAAAATGAGATGACAGAGAAATAGGCTAAAAATGATAGAACAAGATAAAACTTCAGAAAAAGAACTAAATGAAACAGAATTAACCAATCTACCTGAAAAAGAGTTAAAAGTAATGGTTATAAAGATGCTCACTGGATTTGAGAGGACTGGATGAATTCAGGGAGGACTTGGACAAAGAGACAGAAAAGAAAAAAAAGAACTAGATATGAAGAATACAATAAATGAAGTAAAAAATATGCTAGAGGGAATCAAAAGCAGATTAGAGGATACAGAAGAACAGATCAGCAAAATGAAATACAGAGTAATGGAAAGCATTCAAGCTGAACAGTGAAAAGAGAAAAGAATGAAAAGAAATGAGGATAAGTTAAGGGGCCTCTGACACAAAATCAAATGTCCTAACATTCATTCACATCCTTGGTGTCCCAGAACAAGAAAAAGAGAAAGGGGTGGAACACTTTTTTGAAGAAATAATAGCTGAAAACTACTAACTGGAAGAAGAAAAGAGACATCCAGGACATACAGAAAGCCCCAACCAAGATGAAACCAAGGAGGCCAACACCATGACACATAATTAAAATCTCAAAGATTGAAGATAAAAAGAGAATCCTAAAAGCAGCAAGAGAAAAGCAACAATTTACATACATGGGAAACCCCATAATGCTATCAGTTGATTTTTCATCAAAAAATCTACAGGCCAGAATGGGGTGGCATGATATATTCAAAGTGCTTACAGAACAAAACCTATAACCAATAATACTTTACCCAGCAAGGATATCATTCACAGTTGAAAGAGAAATAAAGACCTAAAAGAGGTCACCACCACTAAACTGGCAATAAAGTAAATGTTAAAGGGAATTCTTTAAGAGGAAAGGAAAGGCAATAACTAGGAGCAAGAAAATTATGCAAGGAAAAAATTTCAGTGGCAAAAGCAAACATATAGGAAAGGCTGTATATCAATCCCTTAAAAGCTAGTAATGAAGGTCCAAGGACAAAATTCATAAAATCAATTACTTCTAAAAATTACAAACAGGGAATCACAAAATAAAAAGGATTAGAAAAAGGTGTCATATACATAAAACATGTAAGAGGGGAAGTAAAAAATATAGTGGTCTTAGAATACAAACTTAAGTAACTATCAACATAGACTGCTGTATATGTAGGACATCATATATGAACCCCATGGTAACCACAAACCAAAAACATATAATAGATTCACAAAATATAAAGAGAAAAGAATCCAACCATAACACTAAAGAAAGCCATTAAGCACAAGGGAAGAGAGTAAAAGAGGAAGAAAGGATCACAGAAGTATAATAAAACAACCAGAAAACACTTAACAAAACGGCACTAAGTACATTACTATCAAAAATTATGTTAAATGCAAATGCTCCAATTAAAAGAAATAGGATGACTAAATGGATAAGAAACAAGACCCATCCATCAGTTTCCTACAAGCAACTCACTTCAGACCTAAAGACACACACAGACTTAAACTGAAGGAATGAAAAAAAAAGATTTAATTCAAATGTCAATGAAAAAAGATGGAGTAGTAGCACTAGTATCAAAGAAAATAGACTTTAAAATAAACTGTAAGAAGAGACAATAAGGACATTACATAATGATCAAGGGCTCAGTCCATCAAGAAGATATAATAATTGTAAACATCCAGATACCCAACAGAGGAGCACCTCAATTTATAAAGCAAACATTAACAGAAAAAAGGGAGAAATGGACAGTAATACATTAATAGTAGGGGACTTCAGCACCCAACTATAGAAAGAAACTGAAGATGACATAAGTAAATAGAAAGATATTCCATAATCATGAGCAGGAAGAATTAATATTGTTAAAATGGACCTACTTTCCAAAGCAATCTACAAATCAGTGCAATCCCTATCAAAGTGCTGATGACGTTTTTTATAGAACTTGAGCAAATAATTCTCAAATTTGTATGGAACTGCAGAAGACCCCAAATAGTAAAAGCAATCTTAAAGAATAACAATGCTTGAGGTATCATGCTCCTGGATTTCAAACTATACTAACAAAGCCACAGTAATGAAAACATTATAGTATTGGTACAAAAACAGACACATAAATCAAGGGAACAGAATACACAGTCCAGAAATAAACCCATCCTTATATGGTTAATTAACATATGACAAAGGAAGCAAGAATATACAATGGAGAAAAGACAGTTTCCTCAATAAATGACACTGGGAAATCGGACAGCTACATGCACGAGAATGAAAGTGGATCACTTTCTTACATCATATGCAAAAATGAATTTGAGATGAATTAAAAACCTAAATATAAGACCTGGAACCATAAAACTCCTAGAAGAAAACAGTCAGTACACTCTTGAACATCAGCATGAGTTCAAGTATTTCTGGATATATTTCCCAGGCAAGGAAAACAAAAGCAAAAATAAACAAGGGGGACTATATTAAACTAGAAATCTATTGTACAGCAAAGGAAACAAGCAACAAAACATAAAGGCAACCCACTGAATGGGAGAATATATTTGCAAATGATATATCTGATAAGCAGCTAATATTAAAAATATATAAAGAACTCATACAACTTAATACCAAAAAAAAAAAACAATGTGATTAAATTTAAAAAATGAGCAGAGGAAATGAATAGACATTTTTCCAAAGAAATACAGATGACCAACACACACATGAAAAGGTGCTCAATGTAACTAATCATTAGGGAAATGCAGATCAAAACTACAATGAGATATCACCTCACACCAGTCAGAGTGGCTTGTTATTTCAAGACAAGAAATAGCAAACATTGGCAAGGATGAGGAGAAAAGGGAACCCATGTGCACTGTTGGTGGGAATGTAAATTGGTGCAACCACCATGGAAAGCAACATGGAGGTTTCTCAAAATACTAAAAATAGAAATACCATATGACCCAGTAATTTCATTTCTGGGAACTTACTAAAGAAAACAAAATCAGTAATTTGCAAAGAGATATGCACCCCTTTTTTTATTACAGCATTATTTACAATAGCCAAGATAGGGAACTACCTAAGTATCATTGATAGATGAATGGATAAAGAATATATAGTACATACACACAATGTAGTATTACTAAGCCATAAAAAAGAAAGAAATCCTGCCATAATGACAACACGGATGGACCTACAGGCTATTATGCTAAGTGAATTAAGTCAGAAAGGAAAAGACATATACCATATTATTTCATTTATATGTAGACTCTAAAAAACAAAATGAACAAGCAAACAAAACAAAAATAGACATACAAATATAGTGGTGATTGCCATAGGGGAGGATGTTAGAAGGATGCATGATATAGGTGAAGGCGATAAAGAGGTACACACTTTAAATTATAAAATAAATTAGTCAAGAGAATGGAAGTACAGCATAGGGAAAATAGCTAATAATTTGTAATTTCTTTGTATGTTAACAGATGGTAACTACACTTAATGTAGTGAGCACTTAGTAATGTGTATAATTTTCCACTCAGTATGTTGTGCATCTGAAATCAATAGAATATTGTATATCAATTATATTTAAATAAAAAAACTGTCAATTTGATTTTATCGTCTGACCATTTGATAATCTGATTGGTAGAGATGGGCATGGGGATATATATTCTTTTGAGTGAGAGAAAAAAAGAATTTGGTGTGTCAGGTTATTTGTATTTGTTTTTGTTTCTTTTATTTGTGCAAGAATATATTTCACCTTCATTGGAAAAAAGAACATTAGTTTAAAATAAGGAATGTCATGTCTTTGTTTACTGTGGTTACTCTGGCCCACCATTGACTACTTGGTAACTCTTGCTGTTTCTGTGCATTGGTAATAGTTAAAAGTCTCATTTTGTGGGTACAAAATATCTTCCTACTTTTAAGGTGTTATTAATAGATTATAAAGTCTCTTTAAAAAGGCTAACAAGCATGCATGTAAATTAAATATCACAGAATACTGAGAAAAATACCAATATATTAAATCTGCTACACTTTTAACAAAACATATTTCCATAGAAACGGTTAGCTCAAAATCATTTTTCTTTATGAATAAAGTTCACATAATCAAGGAAAATCCCTGAATATGTCAGACTTGATATGTAGGGTTTTACCACAGTTATACCTCATTTCCTTAATTATATAAGTGAGGCATATAATAAAACTATCATAAATGTCATTATTGTAACATTTATTTGATTTTTTTAAATAGAGACCAATTTATCTAAACTTCCTAAAGTTTTTATACTTATCTATAGAGAAAATATGCTAATATTATGTTTGCATAATGTTTAAAATTATGAAAAACTTTAAATTATGTGTCCAACTAAGGTGAATCACATTCATGACAAATTTTTTTTTATATTAACAGTAATTACATGGTGTGGGATGTCAGCTTCAACATAATTTCCTTTAATATCTTGGGATAATTGTACAGAGTAAAGTAGACTTTGTATACTTCATGGTTTCTAAGTAATATGGACTACTAAAAGATCGGTCAACAAGGACTGTGTTTGTGTGTGTGTGTGTGTGTGTGTCTGTGTGTGTGACTGGTTCTTGTTTTCTATGTTGCAGAATGGCTAGTCTTTGGATTTTGTTAACAAACATGTTAATTATTGCCCAGTTGATAAAATACAAGAGTGGCGTTTGTGGCTATAGAAGGTAGATAGATAAATAGGTAGATACAGATAGATATGGACACAGAAATACACAGCAATATATATTGGTGAATATAGTGGGTGTGCCAAAATACTTGGTTACAAGTGGCATTTCCTATTATCTGGGTTCCAGTTTCTCTGTGAGAGAATTTATTGACTTTGCTTAAATGTTTTATTTAATATGTATTTAATTCCAGATTGCAATCTATATTTTTTTTCTTGAAAACCTAATATTCATATACCATCCCCTTAACTTAATGCTTGAACTATGAAAAAAAAAAAAGGTAAAACTAACACATTAGTCATTTACAGGAAGTGTGTTAGGAGGTGTGAGAGTGCATTGTATAACATGCGGGAGGCCAGAGATGGGGCTTAAAGACAGGAAATAGATTCCTAAACGGAAGAACCCCAGGAACACTGGATGGAAAGTGCTGTGGGAAGTCTTTTCCCATTGGCTTACTGCCTAGGGCTACTTTTGCCAATTAGCATCTTTATAAATCAGAAGCTACTTCATTTGTGGGAACTTTTAAAGCTTATGTTAATTCTAGAAAATGCTTGGGGGAATTTCCTTTACTCTCTTGTAATACCTCATGGTCATCAAGAGTACACCAAGGTGTGCAGGTGAGAAGAATTTACAGTAAATGTATGTCCATAGAGCACTAAGCCATTTATCTTGGAAATGGGGCTTATTTGATTTCTTTAAGATCTATTTCCACATCTGGTTTCAATGAGTCCCAGGTCTGCAGTTGAGAAAGACTGTTTTAAAATAATAGCCCTCTAAATTCCACAGAAATTTTAATGATTATAAGGATATCATTATTGCAGTAATGATCGAGAGACTCATAAGGAAGTTGTGGTTTTAATATTTGTTATGAGCAAAACCAGGAACCTATTTAAAAGTACTTAATGCATATGTTAAAACAATTATTAAATATATCATTTACTTAAAGGTAAGTAGTATGGTTTCCAGTGAGGATGTCAAACTTTAGACAACATATTTTAATTAAGTTTTCATTTTCCATAACCTACAAGTGCCAATTAGAAGTTATATTACAGTATATTAAATATACATCACATATTCACATTTTAAGAAAGAGCATTAATTTTTGAGATTTTCCATTATACCATAAACTAAGGCTCACATTAAGTTTAATAGCAGAAAGTTCATTTCCTATTAAAGCTTGAAAAAGGGCTCAAAGAATTTAAGAAAGGACCAAAATTCTTTCACATGGAGATAATGGTAACTGTTAGAACCCAGAACTACCTCCGGGCATAGTAAGCCCCCCCCTTTGTATCACCTACAGCAGCTGCACCCCAGCCTTGAATCCCCCCAAGGCCTCACCCCATCCTAGTTCTAAGAAAACTGTGTTCTAGTTACTGGAAAACCCACCCATTGTTCTAGTAACCCTCATTCTAGATAGTTTCCCTAGCAACGACCAGCCACTCCACCGGAAAGCGCAAAGGTAACCTGCCCTTACCATAAAAGGTACCTACTTCCCTTTACCTACATATCTTCTAAGTTACATCAGCCGGCAACTCAGCGCCAGCTGAACTCAACCTATAGAAAATGTACAAGACATACTTGTTTTAAACCATCCAATCAGCACCCCCTCTTCCTGAACCCTGTAATGCATAGAAGTCACGGGACCAACTTCCCGCTCAAATTCCTTTATAAGCAGCTTCCCCCTGGCTGCCATTGCTGCTCTCCCCTTTAGAGACAGCCATTCTGTCTTTCAGGCAATAAACTTCGCTGCTGGAGATCTCGTGTCCTCTCTTCGTGAATGAGTGAATCGGGTAGCTGAAGAACCCCCCTTTCAGTAACTAATATCAGCTTGAATTACCTTTCTTCCTTCTCCTACTCCCCCCCAAAATGCATTTTAACAAAATAACAAGTTAGGTAGGGCTATTTTAAAGAAATTCTGAAAAATACTCAAACATATGTGGAATATATTTGAAGAATTAGGAAGTCAATTTAGAATGTGAAGACTGAAATGTGTAAGCCAATATTTACTGAAAGAAAATTTTGGTTTCTAACTGAAGAAGAAATGCCTGCCCTTTAATACTGGTGCATTTAAAGTCAAAGTCTCAAATTGAAGACCATTAATATTGAATACAATTCTTTCCAAAACAATTTCAAGTACAGGTTGAACCATATGAAATCACCAATTTGAATCATTTTTGACCTGGAAAAAGCTATTTTATAAGTTTCAACCTAATGTTTCTGCTTGCATGGCATAATTAATTCATCATTAGAAATGATTTCCTAGTAAATCAAACCATATAACTATAAAGTAGTAGACATTATGGGTAGATTCTCAGTCTCTGGATGTAGTTCCCTGTGACCATAGAAGATATTCTAAACAGTGTCTGTAGAAGACAGTATTCATTTGCCTACCTATATTAGCTCTTTACTGCAGTATAACAGATGAAGACAAATATAGCAGCTTACAACAGCACATATTTATTAGCTCAGTTTTCATGGCTTAGGAGTCCAGACAATTGTTTCCTCTAATTGGGTGTGCTGCTTAGAGTCTCAAACACTACAAGCAAAATGTAGGCCAGGCTGTGTTCTCATCCAGAGGCTTGATAGGGAAGAATCTACTTGCAGGCTTAGATTTTGGGCAGAACTCATTTCCTTGTGATTGTAGGACAGAAGCATCCTGGCTTCTTGTTGGTTGTTGCCTGGCGATCACCCTTATCTAGGCTGCTAAGTGGGCATACTCACAAAATGACAGCTAGCATGCATTAGCAGGAGCAAGAGAAAGAAGAAACAGCAAGAAAGAAACCAAATTCTTTTTATAATCCAATCTTGGAAGTGACATGCCATTACTTTCACCATATTTTATTTGTTAGAAGCAAATCACTAGGTCTAGCTAACACTCAGGCAGGGTGGGGATTCCACAGGGGTCTGAGTACCAGGAGTTGGAATCACTGAGAAGCATCTAAGAAGCTTCTGTCAGACTCCTTTCCCCCAGTATGATTCAGGCACACATCCTGATTAGTCTAAAACCAATCATGATGATTCCTTGCCCTTGCCTCATGTAAATGCTAATTCCATCAATGAGCTATAAGGGGAAGCCAGCAGGGAGAACTCTGCAAAATCACTTTTTCCCATGGTCCAGTGCTACTTAGGACTGTGGAAAACATTTTGTGACCATCAAGGAAGCTAGCTTAAAGCCAAAGTCAATGTTTTCAGTGTATCAGAAGCACTTGGGTTCTTAATGATAATGTTGAGCCACAGAATTTGCCCAGTGTGATCTTCCAGGACATTATTTGCTTAATAGAAAAAATGTTCTCTTGTTTAAGTCATTCTTACTAAGCTCCTTATTTGAAACTGACCACCTAGCTGGCACAAAATCTACAATGTAGAAGAGTATCTTGCCTTGTGTGAAGAATTGGACTGCATCATTTTTACATTTTTTCCCCTCCATCTGGAAAAATATATATAATTCTTGGATTTGAAGGTGCCTGGAACACAGCTCTACAGACTGGAAAGATCATAAGCAAAGTAAACCTGGTTGACAAATTGCTGTTTGCTCATACTTTGGTCTGAAATGGTTTAAACAAAACACTGAAATTCAGTAACTCGTTTCTTCTGAAAATTTTCAGTCATTATCATACAGGTAAGTGTGTCCCAACTTTTAATGTGTACGTAAGTCACACAGGAATCTTGTTAAAATGTAGGTTCTGATTTAGTTACTCTGAGGTGAGGCCTGAAAATCTGCACATTCTAGTGAGCTTCAAAGAGATGTCAGTGTGGCTTACTGTGAAGACAGTGTTTTGTTAGAAAAGATGGAGACGAATGGTCTATTGGAAATAGTTCTGTTCAGAAGAAAATGAGCCTTTAGTTTTTATAAAAAAATAATGTCAAAACAATGCTCAAGTTTGTTTTTCTCCTTACTTTTTGTTTACTTGATCCATGGGAGATAACCATGAACTTAAACACGGTTTCAAATTTTTTAAAGGAAAATCTCATGTGCCAAATAGCAGTTTGTTTCTTATTTGTATTTTTATAATTCTGTTGGATCACTGGGAAAAGAAACAATTGCTTTTCAGGGTTAATTATCTTGATATTTATTGGGGAGGAAACTATCTTAAAATAATGAGGCCAAATGATTCTTTAATTCACAGGAAACATGTTGGAATATTTTTTTCTTTAACAGAAGAAAGCTTCCCTTTGATGAGCTGACAGTTACATTATGTTCTTCTCTGTAGTCTCCTGATTTACATCAAAGCTTTGCTGACAATTCAGCTTTTTCAGTCTGTTCTTTGGACTGAGTGGAAATGTCAGGTAGTTTAGTGTAGATTATTCACTACTAGGCACAGGAGATGGGTTTTATTTAGGCTGAAAAGAGCTGCAAATTAGTACTATCCCGGAATCGTTCTGGAATGTCACTTTCATTTGAAATCCACAAGCCTAAATCATAGGACACGAGATTTGAAACCTTTAAAGGAAGAGCCAACAATTTATTTTATTTGGAATATGTTTATCTACAACAGAAATGTTAGTTACTTTGAACTTATGGAAATTTTCATTATCCTTTTGAAAAATTAATATTAAGGTGTTTTGAAGACTGTGTTTATATTTTCAATTGGTTAGGACTCTTAAATGTTTCTTAATAAGCTTAGTCCCCTGGATGGCAGGGAACATCCAGTCTGCTGTAATAAAGGATATGTTTATGTAGCAATAAATCTCCATTTTAAATTTCACTAACATTAGAGTACTGTAAAGGACAAGTAATGCTGTTGCAGAAAAGCTTTGATACATATGATATATAAAAATGAGTCTGCTATTAAGGCTATATGATCTTATATCCACTATAGGCTTCCAACTTTTAAATATAATTATAGATAAATAAATGTACCACTTAAATTATGGTTAATTAATTTTATTACTATAATGCTTTCCTTATATGACGAAAAGTAGGCTTTAATTCATGCTTAGCCAAAATATATTTTATATTTTAAGTATTTGGAGTAAATTACTTAGAAGCTACAACCTGGTGGAGAAAATAGAAAGAAATACAAAATTTAAAGAAGAAAATACAAATTACCTCCTATTACTAACCAGAAATAATTTCTGTTAACATCTTAGCATGCTTAATTTTAGGACTTTAATGCTAATATAGGTACACATTCACAAAATTGGTGCCATGTTTCAAATATTTACAAAGAAAGTGCATGCATACATACAAGTTTTTAAAAAATTTGTTTTCATACTGGTATTAGTTTTCTAGAGCTGCCATAACAAAGAACCACACACTGGGTGGCTTAAACAACAGAATTTTTTTCCCCATAGTTCTGGAGGCTAGATGTCCAAAATCAACGTGTGACAGGGCTGGTTTCTTCAGAGATATCTCTCCTTGGTTTATAGATGGCCGTGTTCTCACTGTGTCTTCACATGACCTTCCCTTTGTACTTGTCTTTGTCTGAATTTGCTGTTTATATAAAGACATCAGTCATACTGGGTTAGGGTTCACCTAATGAGGGTCATTAGACCTCATTTTAAGTTAATTTAATTTTCTCTTTAAAGGCCCTATCCCCAAAGACAATCACATTCTGAGGTACTGGGGTTAGGAGTTAACATATTAATTTTAGGAGGACACACTGCAGTCCATAGGACCACTTACAGTGATAATCAATATTTATCCACATCATTAAATATCTTAGTGTCATACAACCTAAATGTAGGAAATCTAAAATAGATTATTCCCTGATGTAACATTTGCATTCTCTTCAATTTCTACAATTATTAATAAATAACTCTGTATTAAATCTTTGCCCATGTGTCAGTTTTCTTAGGTAAATGCATGAAAGTAAAATGACCGGTATAATGGTAGATATTGCTTTGGCTACTGGTATGTATTTCTACATTGCTTCCCAGAAGCATCACTGACACATGCATCAGGAAGCAGTATTTCGGAGGGCCTCTTCATCACAACTTTGGTATCACTAAAGGGGTGCTGCCGTTTTCATTTTATTCCTACCAGTTTCATTAAGGAAGACAGGGTTTTTACTGTTTTTGTTTTCCTTACCTTTATTAGTGATGCATACTCTTCATATGCTGATTGGCAATTTGCATTTATCCTTTTATGAAAGATTTTTATTAATGAGCTGCTGTGTTTGTTTTTATGATTGATAGTTTGTATGTTTTGGTCCATCAGTTTTGGTCACTCTTCCTTATCTGTAAGTCTACACATAGCTCATAACTAAGTTCACACTTTAGTTCATACATAAAGTACTGTGGAGACATTTTACCTGTTAGTAACCTATTTCAGAGCAGGGTTTCTCAGCATCTACACTATTAACATTTTGGATGAGATAATTCTTTGCTGTGGGGTACTGCTCTGTGCATTGTAAGATGTTATTTTATTTATTTATTTAAGATGTTATTTTTTAAATTAGTACACCTTTTTCATATAACTTGTGGTAAATATCAGACTATTCCTTTTTTATCAAAAATATGAATGCCAGTGAAACATGGCCATTTGATATTTGTTTTATAACTGGCCTTAACATACACACAACTACAATCTTATTAATTGAATAATTATGACAGCTTCAACCTATATCAAAAATTATATTGTAGCATGTCTTTCACTTAGAGAATGAAAAGTCTTTTCTTAAGATACTCTCGTCACCATAAAACATCTCCAATGAAGTTTAAACAAGGTAGAACTTTTCAGTTTTTCAAATGAAGAAACCAAAGTGCAGTAGTGTGAAATGATAAATGGAAATGATAAATGATATACACAAACATGGTAGAAAAAAGTTAAATTAAGACCAAATTATTGGTAAGAACCAATTTAAATTTTCAGGTTAATGAGGCCAACTTACTGACTAAATGACCCAAATAGTGCAGTTAATAAAGATTATCCAGTTGCCCTATTTAGGCATTGATAAAAATCTTAAAACTGCAAGTGATGTTGGAACTTAATAAAAATGTTTATCTTATTTACTACCATGTTCATCCAGAAATATTTGGTTGATATAGATGTATTTATTATCTATTGAAAAGTATTTAGGCTCCACATAAAAATTTTAATATAAGATTAATTAATTTTTATTTTGCTATTATTAATATACAATTACATGAGCAACATTATGGTTACTAGACTCCCCCCATTATCAAGTCCCCCCCACCAACTCCATTACAGTCACTGTCCATCAGCGTAGAATGCTATAGAATCACTACTTGTCTTCTCTGTGTTATACTGCCTTCCCCATATGCCTCCTACCCCCATCCCCGCTACATTATGTGTGCTAATTGTAATGACCCTTTTTCCCCCTTTAATATAAGATTAATTTTAAGATGACATAGAAATTGTTTGCAACTTTACCGATTCTTGGACAACTTAATGTAAAAAAATTTCAAATAACAAACATTGCCTAATTAGAATATGTTTGATCTAGAAGATGAATAAACAATGCATCAAAACACACCACACAAAGGAAATAGTACAAAAGACTTAAAATTTGATTGCTCAAGTTCTTGTCCTGAATTTCTTTCTCACTAGCTCTATTAAGGTATTAAAAGATGACTAAGACATTTGACTTTATATGTAAATATGATGTATTCTTAGGTATACTGAGGTCTCCTAAGTGACTCTGAGTCACTTACTATGTATGGCCCATTGTTCTCCACAGTGAAATTTAAAAATTACTTAGAAAAAGTCTGTCTTATTTGAGGTTTCCCTCAATGCAGAGACCAAAACAAAAACTTAGTAAGGAAACATATTTGGGATATGATCTCAAGGAGACATGAGAGAGTGGGGAGAGGTGAGAAGAGAGAAAAAAAAAATTCAATGTTAAGAGCAATGGTGACCACTATTGTGGACAATAGGGACTTATTTCTGCCAAATTCCCTGAAGAGCATACTGAATTTCCCCTTGGAAGGTGGGAGCCAAGGCCATCTTTGTATTGCTCTCATCTGCAGATGGTGAAGGTTGGCCATCATGTCTGTAACTCTGCACTTACAGGTTGAACTTGAGCGTGGAAACCAGAGACATGACAATAGAACTTGAGGCAGGTAGCAAAAACATAGCTCTTGAGGTGGTAGGCTGATGTTTCAAAAATAAAAAAGTGGGACTACAAAAAAATCACATCAAACTAAAAAGCTTCTGCACAGCAAAAGAAACAATGAACCAAATGAAAGCCAACCTACAGAATAAGGGAAATATTTGAATCATTTATCTCTTAAGGAATTAATATCCAAAATATATAAGTAATTCATACACCTCAATAAGAAAAAAAACAAATAATGCACTTAAAAAATGGGCAGAGGACCTGAACAGACATTTTTCCAAAGACATCAGATGGGCATCAGACACATACAAAGATGCTCAACAGTATTAATCATCAGGGCAATGTAAATCAAAACCACAATGATATATCACCTCACACTGTAAGAATGGCCAATGTTAAAAAGAGAAGCGATAATAAGTATTAGACTGTGGAGAAAAGGGAACCCTTGTGTATTGTTGGTGAGAATGTAAATTAGGTACAGCCACCATGGAAAACAGAATGGAAGTCCTACAAAAATTAAAAATAGAACTACCACATGATCCAGCATCCCACATGTGGCTATATATATAAAATATCTTGTTCTCAAAGAGATAGCATAGCCATATTCATTGTAGCATTATTCACAATGGCCAAGAAGTGGAAAATAGTTAAATGTCCATTGTTGGATAAATGGATGAAGAAAATATGATGCGTATTGGAATATTATTCAGCCAGCGTATGGAATATTATTCAGCCATAAAAAGGAAGGAATTCCTTTCAAATGTTACAACATGGATGAACATTGAGAATATTAAGTAAATAACCCAGTCAGAGAAAGACAACTACAGCATGACTCCACTTACATGAAGTATCTAAAGTAGTCAAACTCATAGAAAAAGAAAGTAGGACAGTGGTTGCGAGGGGCTTGAGAGGGAGTAATGGGCAACTGGTGTTCAATGAATACAGAGTTTTAGTCATGCAAAATGAAAAAGTTCTAGAGATCTGCTGTACAACGTTATGCTTATAATTAACAATACTCTACTATAACCTTAAAAAATTAAGATGGTAGAGCTCATATTATGTTTTTTTATCACATTAAAAAAAAAGTGAAAGAGAAACATACACTTCCTCTGACAAAGAAAACTGAGAGCATTTATTGTCAGTAGACCTGCTTTGCAAGAAATGTTAAAAGATGTTCTGCAGAGAAAACATAAATGATATATGTGAGAAATTCAGATTTACATAAAGAAAGAATGTTAGATAATGAATAAATGAAGGCAAAGTACATTTTTTTCTTAAGTGATCTAATAGATTACTGTTTGTTTAACTATGTAATGGTATTATATAATTATACTATATATATATATATATATATATATATATATATATATATATATACACAGTATATTTAATAATACCAACAATGCATTTAGTGATTATATTAAATGGATAAGTAAAGTGATGACAACAGTGTTGGAAGGAGTGGAAGGGATGAAATGGGAATACTGTGTTATAAGTATGTGCACTACCCATACAGTGATATAGAGTTATTTGAAAGTGGACTGAGATTAGTTGTAAATATGTTATAAACTCTAGGAAAAAAACTAAAAAAAAGTAATAATAATTGATATGCTAGGAGAAGGAAGAAAATAGAATCACACAAAATGCTCAACAAAGCAGAAAGAGGTGATGATAAAGCACAGCAAAGTGCAATGAATTGAAAACATTAACATAGTAAATATTACTCAAACTATATAAATAATCACTTTAAAAATAAATTTCCTAAGTATATCAATTAAAATACATAGACTGTCATAGTGGATAAAACAAAGTAAGACTTAACTATAGCTGTCTACAAGAAACTCACTTTAAATATAAGGACAGACAGGTAAACAGTAAAGGTATGGACAAAGACATACCATACTAATGCTAATAAAAGAGAGCTGGAGTGTCTACATTAATTTCAGATAAAGCACACATGAGAGAAAGCAAAATTACCACTTATACAGAAGGACATTACATAGTGATAAAGGAGTCAATTCTCCAAAACAGCAAATTAAATATTAATATTGTTTATTGAAAATATTAGCAAATTGAACCCAACAATGTATAAAATTAATCATATACCATGACTGAATGGGATTTATTCTAGGTTTGCAAGTCTGTTTCAACATTAGAAAATCAATTACTGAAATTTATCACATCAAAAGGTTAAAGAATATTCAACTATATATATATATATATATATATATATATATATATATATATATACGGTTCTCAGCAAACTAAGAATAGGTGGTAACTTCCTTAATTTGATAAAGAATATCTATAAAAAATCGACAGTGAATATCATATGTAATAGTGCAAAACTAGATTATTTCCCCTAAGATCAGGAACAAGGCAAGGACGTCCTCCCTCATCACTCCTATTCAAAATTTGTCCTAGAAACCCTATCTAATGTAATAAGATAATAAGAGGAAATAAAAGGTATGTAGAGAGAGAAGGAAGTAATAAAATTGCTTTTATTTGCAGGTAACATGATTGTCTACCTAGAAATTCCAAAGAACTGTCAAAAGAGTTCTTGGAACTAATAAGCAGTTATAGCAATGTTGTAGCATACAAGCTTGATATACAAAATATAATAGTTTTCCTACGTACTAGCAATTAAAAATTGGCATTTGAAATTAAAAGCAGAATGGCATTTATATTTGCAACAAAAAATGAAATGCTTAGGTATAAATCTGTCAAAATATGTGCAAGAGCTATCTGAAGAAAACTACCAAACTCTGATGGAGAAATCAAAGATCAAAATAAATGGAGAGATACTCCATGTTTATGAAGACTCAATGTTGTTAAAACGTCAGTTCTTTCTAATTTGACCTATGGATTCAATTCAATCTCAGTCAAAGTCTCACCAAGTTATTTTGTAGATACAGACAAACTGATTCTAACATTTATTTAGAAAGGCAAGAGACCCAGGATAGCTAACACAATACAGAAGAACAAAGTTGGCAGATTGACACTACCTGACTTCAAGACTTACTATAAAGCTACAGTAATTATGACAGTGTGGTACTGACCAAAGAATACACCAACAGATCAAAGGAACAGAATAGAGAATCTAGAAATAGATCCACACAAAAATACTTTACTGATTTTTAACAAAGGAGGAAAGGTAATTGAAGGGACAAATGGACAATTCATAGTCTTTTTAACAAATGGTACTGTAACAACTGGACATCCATAAGAAGAAGAAAAAAACCTGTACACAGACCTTACACTTTTCCTAACAAATTAACTCAAAGTGGATTACAGACCTAAATGTTAACTGCAACTTAAAAAAAAATTCTATATGATAACATAGGAGGAAATCTAGGTGACCTTGGGTTTGGCTATAATTTTTTAGATATAACTTGAAAAGCATGACCCATTAAAGAAGTAAAAGTGTAAGTTGGAATTTGTTGAAATAAAAACCTCTTTTTGTGTGAAAAACACTGTTAAGACAGTGAAAAGACAAGCCAGAGGATGGGAAAAAAATACTTGTAAACCTCATATCTGGTAGAGGATATGTATTCAAAATATACAAAGAACTCTTAAAACTTAAAAAAAGAAA
Organism: Smutsia gigantea; assembly: GCA_032199065.1. NCBI lineage: Eukaryota > Metazoa > Chordata > Mammalia > Pholidota > Manidae > Smutsia > Smutsia gigantea. Next base: position 57,779 of record JAVSCE010002778.1, read on the forward strand.
CAGCCAATTTAAAAAATGGGCAAAAGGTCTTCAGAGACATCTTTTATCAAAAAAGATACATAGACAGCAAATAAGCACATGAAAGGACGCTCAACACCATTTGTCATTGGAGAATTGCAAATTAAAACAAGTGTGATACCCCTACATCTATTAAAATGGCTTAGATCCAAATTCCTGACGGCATGAAATTCTGGCAAGGATGTTGAGTTACAGGAACTCTCATGCAGTGCTAGTTGGAGTGCATTTTGGTACAGCTGCTTCGGCAAACATTTGGGCACTTTCTTACAAAGTGAAAGGGTCTCACAATTTGATCTAACAGTCATGCGCCTACGCATTTATCCAATTGAGATGAAAACGCCTGTCCACACAAAAACCTACACCTGAATGTTTATACTGACTTTGCTCACAACTGCCAAACGTTGGAAGTTAACTAAAAAGTCCTTCAGTAGGTGAACAGATGAACAAACGGTTGTACGTCCATACAGTGGAAAATTACTCAGCGATTAAAGAAGGGAATGGGTTGTCAAATCAAGAAAGACTGGAGGAACCTTATATACATATTGGCTGAGTGAAAAAAGCCAATCTGAAAAGGCTCCATACTGCATAATTCTATCTATATGACATTGTGGAAAAGACCCAACTATGGAGAGTAAAAAATTCAGTGATTGTCAAGGATTCAGGGAGAGGGAGGAACAGATGAGTAAGTAAAGCACAGGGGATTTTCAGGGTGGCAAAATTATTCCCTATGCTGCTGTAATGGTAGATACATGACATTATGCATATGTCAGAACCCATAGAACTGCTCAAAACAAAGAGTGGATCTTAATGTAAATTATGTACTTGTGTTACTAATAATTTATCAATATTCATTTATTAGTTTGAACAAATACACCACACTAATGCAACATGCTGATAAGAGATGATAGTGGTAGAAGGAAAACTCTTTGCACTTACTGTTCAGTTTTTCTGTAACTCTCAAACTGTTCTAAAAATAAAGAGCACTAATTAAAAAAAAGTCATTGAGCTATAAAGTTATAGCTTGTGCATTTTACTTTGTAAATTGTGCTTCAGGATAATGTGAAATGATTTAAAATACAAAAAATTAAAAATACAAGAAAACATGACCAAAACATAAAAAAAAAAAATCACTGAGCTCAATATGGTAAAAAGCTGGGACCCTAAAATAATTATTGTTGGACAATGAAGCAAGGCCTGGAAAGCTCCAGATACTGAACCAGAAGGTTGAACATGTGCATATTCTTGTATCCCTTTGTATAATTATTATTTAAAGTTACTATTCAAGAAAAACATGCATCAAACATTACTAGACTAGTCATTGTCATCTTATAAATGACCAATGTCCACTTCAGCTAAGCTCTGCACATTTATAGATGGCACACTTTTAAGATATTTTTCTCAAATTTTATTTTTTGTTTCCTGAAACATTGTTTACACAACACTCATTTGCAAGGGAAACTGGAAACCTACTTTTTTTTTTTCCATTTCCAAATGTCTGATGCCATGGTCAGGGTGCAGTAGCAGTGGGCTTCATGAATGTTTGCCTTGAAGCTCAAAATGTCGGCTAATCCACTGCATTATACTATTCCTTGGATTTCCTTTTTAAGGAAGACATTAAACAAAACTGCTTTAATTAATAGCAGGCATAAAAGCAGCACTCAGTGACAATATGTCTGGTATGCATATGCACAGAATTAAGTAAAATTTTAGGAGAAAATGCAAACAAAGGTGTTTTTACATACAGAAGTGGAATAGGGAATATATCCACATACCAGCAGTTCTAGAAAGCACTTTCCTAGCTCCCCCGGTACTAGACTTCATAAAAGTCATATAATCATGATGCTGAGGGGACAACCAGCTGGATCAGAGTACTTGTTTGCTCTTGTTTTTCATCTAGTCAGCCCAAATGATGATTTTGTTCTGACAAGGTTTTCTCTCACAAGGGTCCTACAAACCTACAATATATAAATACCAATGCCTTTAAATAGCTCTGCCAGCTTACATACACAAAAAAAGAGGATATTATTAGAGTATTTATATAGATTGAAATGTCAACATTTTGAACTGCAATTAAGGTTGTTCCAGCATTTCTTTTGTAAAGCTTTATTTTCAGGGATTCATAATTCAACATAATAATCAGTCCCCATATAAAACTTGGCTCACAAATTCACAGGATGCAAGGGTTCTATTTTGATCTTAAAATAAAGCAAATTTGAATTTTTAAAGGAACTGCCACAGCAGAACTCTCTTTCTTACTTTATTTGATACTGTTTTTCAGCCTGATAGTTACGGCAATGGATTCGATTTTCTTTAGTATATGTAATTAACTAAGTGTCTTGTGATCAGCCTTTTAAACTGCAATAGTTTGTGCATATATTTCCATGAACTGAAGCATACAATTATTTATTACTTCAAAAATCTATGCGTAGAATATGTGTGGTTCAAAGAAATAGGCATGTTCAATATGAGGACAACTGTCTCCCAAGGAATTTCAGATTCAATAAGGAGTGGATTTGCTCTGTATAGACACAGTTGGGATGTGTTATTTAAAGCCTCAAGGAACACTTAAAAACAGCAGAGGGAAAATACTCAAATAAGTAAATGTGTCTAGAGGCTGTTGCCTTATAAGTATGGAGCTCTGTGTCCTTGTTTTTCTAGAATGATCTAAAATAAAAGATCTCTTGAGCTACTGGGGAGAGGACTTTGGCACTAGGTGAGATTCCTTCAAACTCTGAGATTCTAAAAACTTAACCATACTTCATATTTCTGTGGAACATAAAGAAAACTAGAATATTCATAGTTAAAAATTTTTATTCCAAAATATATAAGAAATGGCTACTACTTTGGACTAGTTTCTTTCCACCAATTTCCAGTTGTGTACGATAGGTTATAGTGTGGGAAGGGAGCTTTTAATCTCTCCATGGGATATGAAATATGTGAACTAAAACCATGAGATATATTTGTAGGATTAATATCTAAAATAGGGATTGCCAGCAAAAAACTGGGACAATTTACTTCTGAAATATGTTGACATATTGCTCTAACAGCTTCATACTAATTCATATTCCCATAGTATATAAAAGTGCTTATTTCCTCACAGTTTTCCAGCACTAAGTATTATTATATTTTAAACCACTTGAAGTGATTCTTACTATGTCTCTCTTAAATTGAGGTGAAACATACATAAGATAAATTTGATCATTTTAAAATGAACAATTCAGTGGCATTTAGAACATTCACCTTGTTATACAACCACCACCTCTATCTAGTTCCACAACATTTTCATCACCTCAAAAGGAAACCTCACACCCATTAACCACTTGTTTTCACATTCCCTATTTCTCTCAGCCCCTGGCTACCACTAATTTGCTTTCTATCTCTATGGATTTACTTACCCTGGATACTTCCTATGAATGGAATCATACAGTTTGTGACTTTTTGTGTCTGGCTTCTTTCACTTAGCGTCATGTTTCCTACGTTCTTCCACATTGTATGATGTATCAGTACTGCATGTCTTTTTATGTCTGAAGAATACTCCGCTATGTGGATATACATATACTTTTATGTTTTTAAAAGGTGCATATTTTAAGAATGATTTTAGTGATGTCTCTTTTTTGTACCTCATTCCATAACTGCTTCAGATAAATAGAAACAATCACCTCTTGATGCTTTAAAAAATAAGTGTGACTTTGACTTTATGATAGCTGTCATACTAAAGGTACATAACCTTATGAAATCAGACTCATTTTTATCAACCTGATTAGTTTCAACTGTTTCTATGTTGTTATTTCAATCACTTATGAACTTCGATCTTATACCAATATATTTGTGCCTTTAATGTCTAACCTTTGGTGGGTCAACAATTTGGCAACAAAATAGAGTTCATCACCTGGTTTTACGGTCCTCATGGGAAGCTGCAAGAAGGAACAGGCATTCCCAAAATAACCAACACATTCAGTTAAGAACAAAGGCTAAATCTGAACTGATTATTCATTTTTCTCTACTCTGAATAGGAAACCAATTTGCATTGTCATTCTCCAGGCGCTCACCCCTGCAATTGTCAGCACTTTTCTAATCTGATCCAGTCCCCACAAAACCACTTCTCCTGCCCCAAACCTGTTACAGTTTCTCTGGGTCTCGAGATCTCTAAAGAGCAAACTCCATCATGTTCTCAACTTTCAACTTCTAGCTTTAACTGAAATCTGGCTGTCTTTCCATCACTAGATCTTCCCTAAGTAAAAATTAAAACTGGTTTTAGTTTGTGTATTTGTTTCTCTCCCAGTCCAGGTATCTCATTCCTGGGAAGTGAGGTAACTGTTCTTTTTTGCTCCAAATTGCTGTTTGCAAGAACTTTTCTGCTTTTCTCATTTGTAACCACAGATCTGTTGCAGCGCACACTCTAAGCTATACCTTGTCTTCCTTACTCTCATTTACTTCAACAGCAGTCACTGCCTACCTCCCCCATCCCATACAGTGAAGATTTAGCTCCTGGTTCTCTGTTTCTTCACTGTTACCCCTGTTCTAGATGATTTCAAATACAAATGGAAGCGATAGCCATGGAGATGGCCACACTGATTCCCCTTTAAGAAATAATATGCCATTTAGCTGTGGGAAGCGCAGGTAGCTGACAACCTCCAGCAGCAGCACCTTCAGGATTTGCTGTAGTATTTGACTTGAGGCCATAGTCAGGGAAACCCCAGGCGATTTCGAAGCATGGTGATGGTCCCCTGACCTTTCTGACCAATGCAGGACTCCTCTAACAGCTGATCTTTGCTCCAGAGCTAGCTGTTAAGTTAGACAAAACATTTTCAGCTCTGCATGGCAGCATGTGGTTCTCTGCCATATGCTCCCTCCCCTCTTTCCTTGCATAGCTGTCAGATATGCTTGTTGTCCAAATGTTTCCCTGAAACATATTATCTTTCACAGGAATTGGCCTCCCCAGGAACTCTCTTGGACCCCTAACTCCATATCAGTATGTGCTCAGCAGAGCACCTTACTTGACGCAGTGAATGTTCAGTCCCAGCAATCAGCCTCTTTTCCTTTACCTGTCACTTAGTGAATTTACCTGTATCTTATTGTATTGATCCAGTCTCATGAGCATGCCCTAAACTTAAGTATCATCAGTAATTTCCATCTTCATAATATCAATTCCAAGCGTCACACCCTCTAACCACAACCTCTGGTCATTTATATTCATTTTTTTCTGACATCCTTATTCAAACAATTTTTTATTTCATTGCAAGCCCATGATATTCTTTAAGAAACAGACAGGTCTAGGCTTTTTAATTAGCAATACACATAAATTAATATGGCCAATACCTGGGAATAATAAAAACTCTGAAATTGCTTTAACTGTAAAATCATCTCCCCTTCTCTAGTCAGAGCATCATCTAGATGGACAGCTATTAGTAGGAAACGGTTTGGGGCTCCTAAATCTCTCTGTCCGTACTTAGCATTTAACCTCCTCCCACAACGTGCTAAGAGTATTGTGCGTATTTGTTTTAAATCTTTATATTAAGGCCCAGGGGAAGAGAGGATTAGGTGAACGAATTGTTTACTATAACAAGTCATCTGGCACTAGCGCCGCCTTGTGGACATGTCTAAAAAATGCTGCCGATTTCTCTCGTTTCATGTGCTCTCTTAGAGGCTCCCCTACTCGACCCTTTCGGCAGTAATCATAGTTGCCTCTACCTTCCTCAGTTTCTTTTTATCTAGGGGATCCACTCCACAAGATGCTGTAAGAGTTCCAACAGGGGTGATACTCATTTAAAATTGATCTAACTAGGAAAAGTTAATTCTTTGCCCCAAATAACTTTCTGTCCTCTTTTTCTGCCCTGCTGCTTCTAGCTAATACCGAGACATTTATCTGAAGAGTCTCCAGGCTGTACCAGACATCAGTCCGTATTGTTTACTGAGTGCAAAGAATACATATCAAGCTTTCAGAGAAGTTCCCTTCAAGTGCCTCCTCAACAGGCTTGCAGTTGGGAAATGGCGCCCTTGCTCATCTCCTCTGCGAAGGAAGGAGGCAAGAGACTCTCAACACACAGACAGCGCTATCCAAACAAATCTTCACAGATCCTTACCCATTTCCTCTTTCTCCACCCTTATATATCCTACTGGGGAACCACCAGGGGTTTTGGGGTGTTTATTTCGTCATGAACCTTTTTTCTGGATATTTGTAGATACACTTTAGATATTTTTTGATATTTCCTTGACAACCCAAATACAGTGTCTCTTGCAAGTCACTTTGTTGATGGATAACTTTTACACTTCAACATCTCTGTCAACGCATCCAAGTTTCCAGGCAACGTGTTAAATAGGAAATATTTCAAGCATACAGAGGAGTTCAGAGAATGACAGCATCTAGGTACCCATGAGCTAGAATTAGCAAATCATAACATTTTTGCCATTGCTATGGTTTTCCATTCTTATGTGGGGCATTTTGTTTCTAGTCAAGAGATTCTATGCTGATTTAGGGGCACCTTTCCTAACTGCTAATCTCATGTTGGTGCAAGGCATTTTGTCCTATATCTTGGTAAGCTTTAAAACACCCAAGCTTTAGCCTTAAAATGAATTTGAAAGTTCTATGAAGCTCTTTCCCTGCTTCCTATTGCCTCCACAACCACGAGATGTGTGCTGTGACCTTATCTTTCCATTTCCTCCTTGTTTCTGGCTTTGGGGACTTGGCTTTCTTTCTTACAAGTTCAGCAGTACATGTTACTACTGTTATACTTTTCCTGGGATTTCTAAGAGCTTACAGCACTGGAGGTTTTATGTTAATTCAAGCTATCTTATGTCAGAACAGGAAATCCCTATCCACTCTATAGGAACTTAACTCTATTCTCACTTTCAAAACATTTAAAATGCACTTTTTAAGGACACCAGCCTTATTCATATATAGAAATACAGTGGTGAATTATGCCTATCCTCCTCTTATTAGACTATCTGGGGCACCCAATGCATTTGCCTACACGTTCCTATGTGAAAACCCTCTGGCTTTGATCAAGAGACTTGCCTGGCTTTCCTAATCTACTATTTCTTCTTCTGACATGTCCTTTTTTGTGCTTGACCTTCATTGACCTTATTCTGCCCTTATCTATTCCCATTGATTACATCCTTATATGATGCGGACTGATAATTGTTCCCAAATGTTCACTTCTTCTTGGCCACTAAGAGCATTATTTGTTGCTGACCATTGGTGTGTGACATGCTACTCTGTGGGCAGAGTATACCTTTCTATTCCATTTGACTTGCATTGACTAAGGAAACGTGCATAGGAGTGATGAACACCTGTAAAGAGCTGACACAGAAGGATCGTGCATTTCCACAAAGTTTCTTCCTCATTTTCTCTCTGCCTTGAGGCTGGGATTTTCCATTAGAGGCTGTTCCTCAGCCTAATTCTGAGGATGAAGATGACATGTAAAGCAGGACCGAGCAAAGCCCAGCAGAGCCATAGCTGTTTCTCTTTCCACAAATACCATATGCAGAAAATAACTACTTTGTTGTGGTAAGCCACCGAAATGTCGGGGTTGTGACTGTCACATAATATAATATGAACTGACTGCTATAAGACCCAACTCATCAATTAAAATTTATGTCTCCAGCCCTAAACTTGTATGTTGACTGAGTCTTGTCTTACTAAGTAACTTCTTACTGATGTTTCCACTTAGTAATAATGAGATCAAGGTTAGATACAGAAAGATGAGCTATTAAGTAAGATTAAGAAATGAAAGTACTACTTGATAATTGGCCACGATTCTTTGTTATCACAGGGAGCCACTGTCTGGGAACTGTCATGCATATTAATTAGCACACATTGAAGGAACTAACGTTCCTATATTTGCAGGTGGGGCCAACATCCTCTGGATTACGGGAAATATGACAATCTCTCCACAGGTTTTCTTTTAGACAGCCTAATATATTCACTAATTTCAATAAAGCAATTTTATGATCAAAATCATTTAAAGGTATGTGTTGATGTTTTCAACCACCATTGAGCCATGCTAACAGGGTTAGAGGGACATTTAAAAATTCTTAACACTAAGAATCGAATAAAATTTGTCATCATGATTTATATGTATAGCAGGTCAAAATCATATGCCATAGTTCTTGATGTAACTTATCACAGGTAGGTGTGGGATTTGACCTGAAAATCACCATTGATGTCAAGTGGTTCATGCAAATATAGCTCAACCAAAGTAGATTTCGCTTTAATTCTTTAACATTCAACTTATTTGTATTCACTCATAAAATAACTGAATTTTTATTCTCAAGTACTATATATATACATTGAGTGAGACCAAAAAATGAAATTTCTTTCAACAGAAAAGTAACTAATTCAGTTATTCCCTTGGGATAGAATAAAGACAGGGAATAATGAATAGCCAACTGTTGTGAAAGAAAATATTTTATTCTTAGAATATATAGGTAAATTCACTTTCAATATACATTTAAAACACTTGAGCATTACAAATTGGAGCTCTAATTATTAAACTTATGAGTATTAGTGTAATTTTACAAACCATAATTTAGCAATTATTTACAAATAATTATTTTAAAATCTTCCTTTCTCATGGATATGGAAGAAGGGGAGCTAAAGACAGAATAAAATAAAAACCCTAAGAGTTCTGAAAATTTTATTAAAGATTAACTTCATATTAGCTAAAACACATAAGAAAACATGATTAGTAATAAGTAATAAGTATAATAAGGTTAACTACCCTAGTTATTTTTAAACAAGTAGTATCTAAAAACAACAGAAAAAAATTAAGTACTTTTTTTTTAGCATTAGTACATGAGAGAAATTTCTTTAATAAGCAGTTGTGATGATCATTACTGCTCTTTGCTGTGATTCTTCTCTCCTGGATACATGGGAGCCTGAAGTTCCTTGACCCCTTAACTGTGAATGGGACAATATAGCTAGCTGTTATCAGTGAGTTTTTAGTGTAGGTGACATGAGTTACTTCTCAGCTACCATATTTAGTTGTTGGTGTGAAACCCTATAGAGATGTCTTTCCCATTGGATCAGAGATTGGCAACATTGAGATGGTGGATGCCCCATCTGTCTTGGTCTTGCAGTGACTATAATGAATAGAGCACCCTCCCTTCAACCTGTGATGAACATGAAGCCTAAGGGAGAAATGCACCTTTGTCATCTTCAACCACTGAGAGTTTGGACATTCTTTCTTACTGCAGGATAAGCCAGTCTATGCTGACTGATACGGTCCTCATAAGGACACCCTATGTCATGTGGTTACTTATTCTCAACCACAGCCCCCAAAATGCAGTATTTCTTAAAAGCTTAGTGGTATGAATAAAAACTGAGAACAATACATCTGATTCCTTAGAGAATCAGAACTCTTGCGGTTCCTGCACTCAATTCTCTCATGATTTAACCCAACAATTACCTTCAAAGAAGTACTATACAGTAGATACATAATTGAAGCTACAAATATGAGTAATGTGAAATTAATTTTAATAATAGTCATTTTATCCAACATATATGAAATATTATCATTTCACCATGTAATCAATACAAAATATTAAAAATGTAATTCTTTTACACTTTTTGTACAAAGTCTCTGAAATCCAGTGAATCTCAAATGTGTCAAATGACACACATCTCAGTTCAGACTGGCTACATTTGAAGAGTTCAATTGTTACATGTGGCTTGTGGCTAAGGTATTAGACAGTGCAGCTTAACAGACTTTAGAATCTATGAAATAAACGATATGCACATCTTTCAAGTACTTTAAAAAAAATCTTATTTTTTCATATGTGTGTTTAATAAAATGTGGCTAACAAAGATATTTAAGGCTATAGTCTTTTGCAAGAACACAGCATGAAGATACCCTTTATAAATGAGTGAAATGTAAATGTGACACCTTATTAAAAAACTGACTAGCCTATACTGGAAATCTGCCTGTATATATATATGGCAACTCCACCTATGCATAAAAGTTGGCCCAGCAATAACTGTTGTCAGTCAGGATCAAGATTTCCCTTGAGAAAACACAGAGTCTTTTTTTCACACAGAGATAAATGGGAATTTAGGATACCAAGGTTGTATTGCCCAAAGCATAATCACAATAATTTTAGTTTGGAAAATACCCAATGCATACATAGCCAATCAATTTCTATGACTTTAAATATGAAAATAACCATCAGTCATAGATCTAATTTTAAGTATTGTAACATCTAATGAATCCCCCGATAATCCATTTGCAAATTATATTTCTAAATAAAATGACTTGATCTACTGCGAAAGGTTGTTAGATATAAGCAATATAGGAGAATTTGTGTCAAAAATTATTTTTGTTTACGAATAGTTGGGTATAAGTCATTCTGATAATAATTATGTAGCAAGCAGAGGAAAAAACATGCCATTATTCTATAGGAAAACAGCCCCTTTGCTATTAGCCTCAATGGATAGGAAATACAACTAGCACATTCAGAATGATTTTCATATAAACATGAAAAAGAGAGGGAGGCAGAATACACTACTATTTTATTCCACCGTGAATACTAAGCTTGACAATAGACTACTTCTCAATCATTTTGACTTTTGCTGAAATTGATATAAGCATCAGTAGCTGGGGGCCAGTAATGAATCAGGATGGTACATTTTTTATCAAAAGTAAAAGGGCAAGAAAAGAATAGTAAAACATGACTATATTCAGTGTCTAACAGATTTGTCCATGGGGAGGTAATGTATAAAATAAAGGTATTGAAATAACTGTACCCAAGTCAGCCTCATGTTTGCATAGAATATTCGCCAAAGAATCCGAAGTGGACTATCCCTTATAAAAATTGCTTAGACTAAATTGAGTAGTCTGTAAATAATGAAAATTAAGAAATTGGAAAAGACTGGAATTTTTCATTCCAGTTGATCTTAGAGTCAGGTCACAAAGGAGGAAATCTTCAACAAGTATTTGTCTTAGACTTTTAAATGAAGTTTATGTTCTGGTTTTTTATTGCTTTGTAACAAATTACCCCAAAATGAGGTACAGTCAAACAACTTTTTTCTTTTGCTCCCGAATCTGTGGGTCAGGAATTGTGGAAGTACTCTCTGACTTTTTTTCTTGGGAACTCTCATGTGTCAGCTGGGGCTACGGTCATCAGAAGTCTCAAGTGGGCTGGACACCCAAAAGAGTTCATTCCCAGGATTGGTATTTGATGTTGTTTTTGGTGGGATTTTAGCTAGGGCAGTCAACTGGAGCACCTAAAGTGGCCTCCCTAGCATGCTGGTCTCAGGGTAGTTATGCTTTTTGCAAGGTGGCTGGTTTCGTAATGATGTAGTCTTGGAAGTCACATAGCATTAGGTGCTCTGTGCTCTTTTGGTCAAAGCAGTTACAAGTCTGCCCAGAACCATGGGGAGGGGAAACTGACCCCACCTTTCAATGTGAAGAGTGTTTATAAACTGCTACAACTTAATATATACAGAAGTATTGGAATGATCCAGTCAGAAGGAAATCTAGAATGGGCAAACGACAGGGTCACTGTACTCCTGTGGTTCGTACATGGGAAAATACCTGTCTGCTGAGTAGACATTGAACATAAATGAAAACTCTAATAGGGCTTAATTGTAGTTCTAAGACATTTTCACTCTAAATTTATAATCCATATTTTTATTCTTTTATTAGATTTTGTACAGTATAGGAGACTTTATGAGACTTTAAAGTCTTCTTCACAAATGAATGACAATGTTCTTTCTTTGTTATTTAAATAAAGCTTCTGCACAGCAAAGGAAATCATCAGCAAAATGAAAAGACAACCTACTGAATAGGAGAAGATACTTGCAGATGATGTATCATATCCAAAGTATATAAAGAATTCATACAACTCAACACCAAAAAAAAAAAAAATCCGATTAAAAAATGGGTTTGGAGGGGGACCAATAGACATTGTTCCAAAGACATATAGATGCCCAAGAAACACATGAAAAGATGCTCCATATCACTAATCGTCAGGGAAACACAAATCAAAACCACAGTAAGGCATCACCTCACACCAGTCAGAATGGCTAATATCAACAATTCAATAGCAGGTGTTGGTAAGGATGTGGAGAAAAGGAAACCCACCTACACTGTTGGTGGGAGTGGAAACTGGTGTAGCTACTATGGAAAGTAGTAGCAGGTTTCTCAAAAAATGAAAAATAGAAATACCCCATGACCTAGTCATTCCTCTTCTGGGAATTTAACCAGAGAAGACAAAATCACTTATTTGAAGACATATGTACTCCTATGTTTATTGTAGCACTTTTTACAATAGCCAAGATATGGAAGCAACCTAAGTGTCCATCAGCAGATGAATGGATAAAGAAGATGTGGCACATATACACAATGCAATATCACACAGCCATAAAGACAAATGAAATCCTGCCATTTGTAACAACTTGGATGGATCTAGAGGGTAGTATGCTAAGTGAAATAAGTCAGATAGAAAAAGACAAATACCATATGATTTCACTTCTATGTGGAATCTAAAAAATAAAACAAATGAACAAACAAACAAAAACCAGAAATAGACTAATAAATATGGAGAACAAATTGGCAGTTGTGGGGAGGAGGAGGTTTGGAGGGAGATGGCTGAAACAGGTTAAGAAATAAAGAGTTACAAACTTCTGATTATAAAACAAGCAAGCCACAGGGATGAGAAGCACAACATAGGGGATATAGCCAATAATATTCTAGTAACTTTGTGAGGTGACAGATGGTAACTACCACTTATCATAGTGAGCATTCTATAATGTATATAATTGTCAAATCACTATGTTGTACACCTGAAACCAGTACTATGTATCAACTATATTTAAATAAAAAACTTAAAAATAATAAAATACAAAATAAATTTGAAATAACCCAGAATACCATGGAATATTTTTAAATTGAAGTTAGGAAGAAAAAATGCCTTGCTCTACTTTTTCAAATAGATGGTCAGTACTATAATTCATTTGTATGAACAAGATTTCTATATTAAAATACACATGTGTGTGTGTATATATGTGTATATATATATGCATACACTTCAGAATATGAACGATGAAAACCAAATTGTGCTATACATATTTTCCTTCAATGGCCTTTCTTCCCTTTAATACATTGTGAATATCTTTCCAGATAAGAACTTATAGATGTACCTTATTCCTTGAAATGGTTACAGAGGAGTCCAATGTGTGAATTTATCACAATTCATTTGAATGAATAATCAATTTAATTCCATATTTTCACTAAAAAATGGTGAAGTATAAAAACAGATAATTGCATGTACTTGAGTTATTTCTAAAAGATAAATTTATGGAAGTAAAATAGCTGACTTTAAGTAGTATTCATTATATTTTATTTTTATAGATTCTGCTAAATGATCTTTTCCTTCCCAGGAAATTGCCTCAATTGATATTTCTACCAACAGTGTACATGTGTCCAATCCACACATCAACAGTGGTTATTTTCTATCTTAAACATTTCTAACAAGTAGTGAATGAGATGGATTAGTTTCATTTAACTAGTATTATGACTGATGTTTTATGTTAGGACAAATTTTGAATTATTTGGAGTCATTGAAACTTTAATGTGGATTCCAAATGATTATGTTTTTGTGTAGAAAATACATAGCTTTGCTACCTAAAGTAGGTTTTGCTTTAAAATAACGTCATTCATTTAAAAATTTTAAAGTTGCATTCAAATATTTTAATTGAATGGGAAAATTGATCCCCTTAAATATAACTGACAATAATTTAGCAATTATTCTGTATTCTATCCAAGTAGAAATCCAAGAAATATTTGCTAAAAATGATTATAAAAGCCATTTGAAGTTTAAAGATGGTGCATATGACATGACTTATTTAATTGAAGTTTCAAAACAACACCTTGATTGTTTTAAAGTCAAATACTTAAAGTAATTATAATTTCAACAATTTGATTACACTCATAAATTTCATATTTTATCAATATAGTTATTAATCTAATAATAGGTGCACCATGTTTGACTACAGATTATGGAATAATGAAGCATTATTTTTAGAACTATAATCTCAAGTCAACCCAGACATATTAATATCTAGTTCCTGTGGTTGGTGGTAGTGAGGGTAAAAGGATTTAGCTAATTTCAAACATGAGCTATATTGATTGCCAATGTCAAGAGAATGTTAAAAAAAACTCCACTTTTATTAAGAATATGCAATAAAAATTATGGAAAAGTCAATGAAACTCGGCCTTGCAATATTTTGCTCTGCTTGTTTGCCTACTTGCTGTGATTTTGTTAAGGGAGAAATAGCAATTATTGCAATATTCTGCATTTTCTCAGTGTTCTGAAACACAATTTCATCAGTGCTCTAGCTGCTAATGTTGACTTTACAATCCTCCTTTAAAGGAGTTACATTCCATTTATTCTGTACCCACAGAGGGTAGTTTGTTCTCAAATTGTTATAATTGTCAGTAGTTTGTTCAAATTGTTATAATTTAGAATCAATATTTTGTTTTATATCTGTAGTGGAGAGGTTCTAAGGGGAAAATATTTAGTAAAATGTGAGGGGAAAAAGACTTAGAAGGGCCTCTTTCATTGTCAGCAATTGTGTGGTAATAGCTGTTGAAACAAACTCGAAGATGACATAATTAAATGCTTTTAAAAATTATATTCGCTATTCCTTCTAATTCAAAATAAGGTCTGTATTACAGAAACATGTATCATTCATAGCCTGAGTACTTTAACGAAAAGGGATAATATTTCATTTGATTTTCTATTAATCCACCATTGCAGCTCAGATTTATTTCATGGGAAAATATCACAGAACATTAGTGCATTTGTTGTCTTTGGAGATTGTATCTTAAGTGACACAGTCATCGTCCTACATATTTTCATTTTTACCTAAAGTTAATCAATGATCTCTAAGAGCCAATGTGGAAAATGCTCATGGACTTCATGAGATTACTCTATAGCTTAGTTTTTGACAGGGAGGGGCGCTTGGTGGCATAAGGCACCAGATGAGAAGTCCACCGGACCGTTGGAGGGACAGGCACTGCCAGCTCTCAATCATTCCAGATACCCCATCTGGGAAATTCTAGACACCCCATCTTGGATCTCCTAGTCCCAGCTGCACACCCCTGGGAATGAATACTGTGTGGAGCAGACAAACTGTCCAGCTGAGTCCAGTCAACCCACAGCACCAGAACCTACCATATGCCAGATGCTGTTTTAGCTACTGGGATTACAATATTGAAGAAAACCAAGAAAAGGCCCTAACTTCATGGAGTATATAGACTGTTCAGAGCAATCCAAGAAATGCATATTAAAAAACAAGATTTTTAAAAGCAGTTATATTAGTAATGGAGCAAAATATGTCCCAGCAATTTAGAGAGCTTGTAAAAAGAGTCCATAAGGAAAATGAAGCCTCCTGTTTCTACAGTAGATGCATTTACAGTGAAGACATTTGTGAGAATCCTGATACTTTACACAAAATTCCAGTTTTGGAAAAGGTGGTTTATGCTGGAAAGTGGACTCCCTCTCTGTGGCCACACTACACTGGCGTGTGCAGGTGTGGTCTTTCAAAAACTAAAAGCCCTGAGTTGCCACTCTGACAGGGGGAACAAAGGCTAGTTTCTATTCCAGCCATCCCCAGGTGTCACAATGGACCAAGGCTCCATGCTCCTCTATATACTCAAATGTATGTCATTAGACTCAATGATACAAAAAAATCATTTCTGAAAAGCTTGAAAGTGAACATGCAGAACCTGCTGCAAGCTGAAAACATAGAGGGAACATGTTTGTCTTCCCTCTTAAAGGTGGACCCTATATGGCAAACTCAGGATATGACTTTTACTCCAGGTATGTTGTGGCATGAATTGATGTGGTGTAGACCTTGCTATAAGATTTGCGTATACTATTCCCAGCAATGGAAAAGAAAAGAAATACATGCCTCTTAGAGCAGTTGTCAAGAGGGAAGACTGGAGATCCCACTACAACACGATGGAATGGATGATATTAGGACTGGTGCTGCTAATATTTAAGAGACTCTTGACTATCTGTAAGTACTTGGGCTTCTACTACAGTTAATCACTAAAATTTTTCATTATAAGAAAATAGGCAGTGCCTTTACTTAATCTTCACATTACACTTGGAAAAAACAAAGGCACAGTAATGAAGATTTTAAAACGCTTCCAAACCAATTAGCTAACAGTGTTCAGGCTTTACTTTTGAGTATATTTAAATTTTGAGTAACCAATGACAAAAATAAAATGATTGCTTCTTTTGGTTGTGACTATGTATCAAAAAATGAGGAGAAAGTTTATGAGTAAGTGTGAGTACATGGAAGAATATTAGTAGCCACTAGAAAGACCTGAAGGACGATGGAAATCCAGCTATTATTTCATGATATAATACTAAGACATAGAAGTAGGATGAGAAATGCTGCCAGTTCTATGTAACATCTTCTTGTGAATTCATATGGATAAAGACCAGACACTTTGCATAGTGAAAAGTGAAATAGTTGATACTTAGTGCAATTATTTCCTTTACTATTATATCCATGTACAATGACCTATAATCAACACAACCCTTACAATTAGAAAATACAGCCTGCACATGTGGCTACTCCCTGTGGTAGTCAAATTCAACATGAAGTTAATGTAAGTTCTTAGCTCTTTTCCTGCTATGTGACAAGAGTAGAAACAGCATGAGTCTTACCTTACTTAATAAAATGGATTTAATACCTGAAAGAGAGGTATGTTAGCTTTAGAAAACCACATTTAACTCATGATAATGTCCATTTCTACCTTCACAATCTTTGTGACCCTGAATACTTACCTTAAGCTCTTTCATGCTCCACTACTATCCACAGGATGCAGAGGACATTAACTATTTCCTGACCTGCCAAACAGACACATTTGTCGTGATGATCACGTGGCATAGTAATGCACTTGTAAGCGTACAATTTCACAAGGATATGTGTTTTATGAGCTGGACAAAATCACTAATTTAGTGAGTACTTGCCAGCATCCTTGTGCCTCAGTGCATCTGATCTACAGGTTCGCATGCTCAATTTGTCTGGCTTCTTGTCAGTGGAGAAAAAGCAACAGTTTAGACTGTGTTCAATTCCTGACTCTCCTTGAGAGTAATTCAGCTCTTTTCTCTTCCCCATGTAAACAAATCACTAACTCTGTGACTGAGAAGACCTGCCCTAGGCCAGTATTTCCTAACCAGGATGGGCTCAAAAATCCAGCAGCTCCTTTGAGCGTGCTCAGTTCTCCTTGCCTCTCTTACTCTGCTTGTTTCCCAATAGCTTCACCCACTGCTGTAAAATAGTCCCCTTAACTGCCACCAGCAGGGAGAGGGAGCACATAATAAAGATCTTACCCTTGGATACATCATACTAACATATTTTCTTTTTCTTTTTCAGCTTTACTGTGACATAATTGACAAAACTGAAATACTTAGAAGGTACATCATGATGATTTGATGTATGTACACACTGTGAAAAGATTCCTCCTATCCAGTTCATTAATACACCCATCGCCTCACATATGCATCTTTTTCTGTATGGGTACATTTAAGTTCTACTCTCTTAGCAAATTTCTATTATATGATACAGTGTTATCAACAACAGATATTTTCATAAACATCTGCTGAGAAGGTCCCTTTAAAAATATGCTCAGGAAAAATAGCTATGCCCTTGTTCTGGTCTCTTTATATATATATTTACCAATCTGTAACGGTTTTGTATTGTGTTAACTTAGGTTAACTGGAACTATGCTCTGTGAATTCCCTTTGCCATATATTTCTGGTTTGATGTTGGCCTCAATGAAAATACACAAGCTATTTAGCAGGCAGGAGTAAAGGCACAGACACTGGTATGCTCTGAAGGATGATAAAAGCAAGGTCTCTTGCCACTTTCATAGGTTGTCACTGATGTGCTGGTCTACCATGGTGGTGTGGGTTGGCAGCCAGGCACGGAACTCTGAATTGTCACGGCCTTCTTCTCTGAATCCCGGGCCAGGGTTTGGAGCAGCTTTATGGTGAAGGGGCCCAGCTGATCCTGCAGCCACCCACATCATTAAAGATGGAGCTGATAAGAGACAGGCATGCATCCTAGTTTGCCTTCACTGTTTCCAGTTTCGGCTCACAGGTTTCAGTTTGCCCACTTTGTCTTTATGAATTCCAATTAGCCTTTGTTCTCTCCCACTTCAAGGCCATCTTTCCTTCTTGACTGTTGGTCCTGCTAACTTCAGCCACAACAGCAGATGCAGAAGCAGGAGGCTTAGATGGACCATTCAATCAACTTCCACACTAGCATAATATATTGTTCTAGAATACATCCCTTACTCAATATTACTCCTAGCGGTTCTGTGTATCTGATTAAGTTTTGACTCATACATTATCTGTGGTCTGGTCTCTACATAGTCCCCAGTGGCCCCCCACTCCTGCTATTCACATCCTTATATTACTCCCATTTCACATGAAAACAGAAGTGACAGTGCATGCCTTGGAAATCTACAGGTCATAAAAGGCTCTGTGGATTTCCACTTGCTCTCTTTCTGGAATTACTTGCTCTAGGAGGAAGGCAGACTTTGTATCATGAGCAATCATATGGAGATGCACACATTTTGAGAAAGTGAGGCTTCTGAACAACAGCCATGCGAGTGAGCTTGGAAGCAGATTGTCCAACTGGAGGCAAGGCAGAGAGACAGCAACTTCATAAGAGACTCTGAGCCAGATACACACAGCTAAGTCACTCCCAAATTCTTGAATCTCAGGAACTGTGAGTTAATAAATGGTGGTTGTTTTAAACTACTGAGTTTCTGGGAGTTGGTATATAGCAGTAGATAATAATTAAACTATCCAAATGTAGTTACGGAGGCCATAGTCTAAGCAAAAATCCAAATATTTCTAAAAAAATCATAGACATCTTGTCACAGCTTTTAAATATACTACTTGTTTACTGAAAGAGCTTTCAGAAACATGAGATGAAATAAAAATAGACTTTTGCTCTAGATGATAATTAAGAAAATTCTTAAGACCCTCTAGACACATACACTACAAGAGATGTTTTTAATAAAAAAATCCATTTTTAAAAATAATTACTGTTATAAAATTAAGTAAAAAAAAATCACTTAGTACGAGGAAAAACAAAACACAATGAAAATATGAAAAAGAACCCCCCCCCACACACCAAAAAAACCCTAAAACCTAAAACAAAACCTTTGACCCTAGGATCAAAATGTTTAAGAAAAACATGCAAGATTTAGAGAGCTCTTACTTGGCTTTCATTACATACCACTGAAGTTACTTAAAACTGAATAAAACACCATAATTAGTTAATTAGTACTCTGGAGTCCATTGTCTGTATTTCCTTTCAAGCTGTTTTTTGCTATATCAGAACTCAATACCCAGTGCAATTTCTTCTAATCCTTCAATTCCCTGGCTTTTTATTTAATGCTACAGAGCACAGCCCTAAAAAAAAATACCAAGAAGTAAAAGAAAATTTGAATTAACATCTTACATCAGTGAATAAATTTAAATGAAATGAGAATACAATATATCAGGCCCACAACTGATGATTCTAGTAAATTTTTTAGGAAAAATATGGTTTAAGAGAGGGTGACTTTAGATATTTCAAACAAAATAAAGCCAGTCCACAGTGCTATAGAACAGGACTCTTTTCCTCTGCATACTACCCTGTGTGCAAGACCTCCCTAAGCCTGCTACATTCCTTTTCTACCACCTCTCAGTACTGAGCGTGTGTGAGGAGTTAGGAATTTAAAGTCCATGTCAAAAACAAGTATGAGCACAAGCCTCAGAAATAATGCAAAGTCACAGTAATCTCATCTTTATTTACATTTAAATATATTTTTATTATTTCACATACATTAATACTTTTTATATGAGGAGATATAAAGGAGAAGATGTAATACTCTTTCTCTCCCTCTGTCTCTTTTGAAAAATAAACACTTGCAGTCTGATAAATGTCTTTTACTTACTCTCCATATTCATACAAACAAATGAATACACACACGTAAGCAATGCACTGCACATAAAGATATCAAATAGGTGTGTGTGTGGGGGGGTGTTGTGTTAGATGACTTTATCACCACGTGTATAA
The DNA here is from genome assembly GCA_032199065.1 of Smutsia gigantea. Taxonomy (NCBI): domain Eukaryota; kingdom Metazoa; phylum Chordata; class Mammalia; order Pholidota; family Manidae; genus Smutsia; species Smutsia gigantea. The sequence continues at coordinate 77,889 of JAVSCE010002778.1, forward strand.
ATTTGGAGTTTTGTCTTTTCAGCCAGAAGACAGGAATGATTTTGTTTTCATTAACAACCATAGGCATTTTTTTGGAAGGATAGGACACCGCCTGCTGTCTCTTATGCTATGTGTCGAATTTGCTAAAAACAAGATAGGCAATTCCTGATCGCTACATGCCATGTTGATATGTCAGCTGCTGCTTGTTACTGGTTTCCAGAGAGTAGCAAGCCTTGAGAAAATCAGTTTTGCCATTGGTACTTTATAATGCTCAGGGACTCAGTGACAACAGTTTGTGGCACATGCCAACAACCAGGGAAATGGGAACTCTCCAAAATGTCTGAAGCCTCCCTGGGAAGCTTTCCAGTTTGTCTTCTGGTTTTACCAACTCCCCTCTGTGATATTTAGGAGCCTTATTGCATGCTGAGATGTCACCTTCAGCACATTTCAGAGCTCCCTAAATTAGTTACCTAGTACTGCATGAAAAATTGCCTAACACTGAGTGTCTTAAAGCAACATTTATTATCTCACAGTTTCTGTGGATGAGGAATGCAAGCATAGCTCAGCTGGATGACTCAGCTGAGGGGCTCTAATGGGTTGCAAAGTGTCAGCTGGGACTGTAATCATCTCAAGGCTCCAATAGGGAAGGATCTGTGTCCAAGCTTACTCATGTTCTGGTCAGGGAACAGTTCTTCTCTGGCTTTTGGCCAGTGACCTACTTCAGTTCCTTGCTCTGTGGACCTCTCCACAAGGCACTCACAACATGGCAGCTGGCTACATCAGAGCAAGAAAGCAGAGTGTGCAGGCAAGACAGAAGCCAAAGTCTTTTATAACAATCATGGGAGTGACATCCCATCACTTGTACTGTATTTTATTGTTAGAAGCAAGTCACTAGGTACTGTCCACACAAGAGGAAAGGATTACCTGGGGAGTGGATACCAGGAGGCAAGGGCCTTTTTTTTTTTTTTTAGAAGTTGCCTACCACACCATTTTTTCCAGATCTCAAAGATTCCTTACTTCCCAATGAAATGTTTGGGAGCCATTTGTGCTTACAATTAAAAAAAAATTTAATAAAATAACCTCTCTTTTTCTTCTTTGTGCATTTAATCTGATCTAAACATTTCATCTTATGTTTATTTAGGAGCTGGAAATTACTTGGAGCCTGTGAAATTCAAATCACTCCACTTGTTGATTCGTTTTTTTTTTCAGATTTTTTTGTCATTTCAATTTTCAAATAAAAAGTCACTGAGCTGACAAAATGTCCATTGGTATCTTTTTAGTGTTTTCATCAGCTGTAGTTACACAGCCTTTTGTATTCCTGTTATTAATTGACATTCTCTCTTTCCTTCTCTCTCTCAAACACTGTCTTGATCACGATCTCATAGTAGTTGTAATTAGTTAATTGGCCTGTCTCATATGAGCTTGGAAATTTCCTGAGTCTCTGCTAGGAACCCAAGTTTTGGTTTTGCTGATTTTATGTCTACTTTCCCTACCATTAATCATCTTTCTTATCTCCTTCTCCCGCTTTTCTTTGGGTTTGCTTTGTTCTTATTTCTTTAACTTCTTAAAATGGATTTGCTTTGTTCTTATTTCTTTAACTTCTTAAAAAAAATACTCAGCTCAATGATATCACAACAGTTACAACTATACCCCAGGTCAATAAAAAGAATGTCATGGAGCACATCAGAAGTTCCTTTCTGCCTTCACCCAATCATTAAGTCTTTCCTGTTCTCCAAAGGCAAGCTTTGCTAGCAGATCAGAGCTGCAGTTAGTCTCAGATGAAGTTTCTCCACTACTGAAGCAAAACCTTCTGGGTAATCTACCTTTGTCCTGTGAATTATGAGTTTTCCCAGCCTGGCTGGCTGTTAACAGGCACTATTTGTGAACCTATATGAGATTTGAGCACTGTTACCTCTAATCCTCTCAGATGGTTTTCTCCAGGGCCTGGGGTACTTTCCTCACATTTGAGTACTGATTGGTACTCTGAGGAACATTGAGGAGGCCGCTCTGCAGATCTCCTATGTTCTCTCTGTGTAGCTCTTTCCTTTTCCATTAGTCTGTCCTACACACTCTAGCCACGTTGCTCTCCCTGAACTGTTAGCTCCATCTCCAAAATTCAGGGAGGTAATCTAGCAAATTCTACTTGTACCATGGCTTGGACACTCACTCAAGGCAATAACCTGGGATAATCAGAGCACACCTTGTTTGTTTCTCACTCTTCAGGGATCACTGTACTTACTTGTCTTATATCCAATGTCCTCAAAACCACTGTCTCTTTGTTTTTGAGTTGCTTCCAGAAAAAGAATAAATTCAGTCCCTGAGTTCATCTTAGACAGAAGTAGAAGTGTCAGAGCATCTAATGAACAGTTTAAAGAATGTTAAAACAGTTTTCCCTCCCTCAATATTAGACCTAATCCTTTGTCTTATTTCTAGTATGCTTTATACCAATGTGTTGCTCAAATAAAGACAACTGCCATTTCACCAGCTGAGCTAAGTCTGTACCATCTTGTAAGTTAAGGCTAGTTCATCTTTTGAGATGCTACCTTTTAAGAAATGACTAACGCTATAGACCATCCTCTTGGGGAAAAAAACGTACTAAAATCCAAATTTTTGCGTTAAACATTGAAGAAGTCAAAGATTTGCAGAAGCACAATAACAGATCCTAAAGGGAGAAGTTCTGTGCCATTCAGGAGTTGTGAAGCACAATACCATGTCTCTGACCTCACACCTACCCTTTGGTCATCTTTAGGTCAAATCACTACTTTTGCTGATGCAATTAAGTTAGTCTCATTCTTAGTATGAATATACAGTCAAAGATACCAAATATTTGAGGAAAGCTTCCAACATGAAAGAGACTAAAATTAGATAAAAATGATGTAGGAAGCAAGATGATACAGGTAAAAAAAGAAATAAGAGAAAATATTGATGAAATACATTCATTGGAGATACTGTATACATGGGACTGGAAAAGAATGTGTATGAAGAAGGATATGAAGAAAAATGTTGTCTTAGAAGTTAAAAATAACAGCACCAAAATAGAAATTCAATAAAAGAAAGTCAAAATATCCCTCAAGTAGGAAAAGAGTTAAAGAGGTGGAAGTAGGAGACAACAGGAAAGAATATCAAAGGGTCAAACCAGAAAGATCATATCTAATTTGTAAAAGTTACAGAAAAAGAATGGAGAGGGGAAAGCCAGTGGGAGAATATTCTCCCAGCAAACATAAGAAACAAATGACAGAGACGAATATCGTATTTCCTAGAAAGTAGAAGCATAATCATCAATAATAATGGACCCACTGGGCCCAGGAAAGAAAATACTAAAGAGCAGGCCAAGTACCATAATCACAAAATGGTCTTATGCAAAGGATAAAGGAAAAATCATGAAAGCTTTCAAGCAGAAAAATTAAAATAAACAAAGAGCAACAACACATAGAACAGGTTACTTACAAACGGTTGGAGATTATCATGGTATAGACATTCCCAATACTAACGACTGGAAACTAGAAGAAAATTTGGGCAAACATTCAAAGTTCTGAAAAAATTTATATTCAAGCTGGAATGTTGTAATTATTTAAACTGGCAAACAAAGCTGAGAGTAAAATAAAGACATTTTCCTACTTTAGAGAAACAATTTACCTTCAAAACGGTTTCCAACCATGGAAAGTTTCAGGAAAGTCTGGGGCTGGGGGTGGGAGTGGGTGTAATCCACTAAAGGATGGCAACACATGAAGAGGAAGGAAGCAGGAAATAAGTCCTCTAACTCAGATGCAAAGCAAAGAGAAGCTCCAGAATCAAGGCACAGGGACATTTTAGGATGACTGTTATACACTATGCTAGTCAAGATTGAAGTGGGTAGGGGTCACCAATAAAGACAATTCCATAAAGAAGAGAAATGTTGCATTAAACTGTGCAAACAATATTGTTGTATTTCATTTTACAGAGCTTGTAGAGAATTTGGGCGGAATTAACAATAGGTACATTTTAAAAAAGAAAATAAAAAATGAAAATACTTTTCTCTAGGAAAGTCAAAAGTTTTACAAGCAAGAATCTATTATCATCACATATTATTTATCTTGGTAATGGAAAACTCCTACAATGTCAAAATAATATGAATATTGAGTTACCCCTAAATTGTGATATGATTATATTGGAAAAATGAAAGGAGGGAAAATTGGAGGGATGTAGGATAGTATAAAATATTAAATTCTCAATTGTTATAATAGGAAAGGAAAGCAATGCACCAATCATAAAACTGATAAATCAAGATAAATCACAATATGCATATGACTTAGAAATATGGAAGTAAATAGATGAAGAGAATGCTAGGAATTGGAAATGATTGCTGCTAGAGGCAAGAGGTTTGAGAACAGGGAAAAGGTCAAACCAGCAGCTCCTCTTCCTGTTATTGTAAGCCTTTTAGATTGTTTGCTTTTCTTAAACTATGTTCATGAAATACATTTATAAAATAATATTTGTCAAAGAAAAAGTAAGATGGAGGAGATGTTGATACCCCATTCTACATCCCCTTTGTCCACATGAGTCCACTGGCAGCTATGGTAAATGATTCCCACACACTCTGAAAGCTACCTTCCTCATGGGCTTCAGTGTCTCTTTTTCTCTAAGGGTTTACTTGGCAACAGGGGATAATGATTACTACAAACAAGAGCAAGGGGTAAGTGTAGAATCCCTAATATGTGTACTCTCAACCCTCAAACACTGGGTATGGTTGTAGGTGGTTAATGTTCCGGCCTCTTATTCACCTACAGAGAGATGATTCTGAAGCATATTTCTTGTGCTTTCTTAGATCTTCAACAGAATGAGCCCCAGTTGCCTACAGTAATTACCTATCATTAGCATACTCTATTAGCTTTTCTTGCTTCCCTTACTTTCTTTAGTTTCTCATGCTTCCTGGGATCACCTTCCAATAAAACTACATGCACCCATGTTCTTTCCTTGATATCTAATTTTTGGAGAACCAAAACTAAGACAGAAGACTAGCAGATGTTTGTCAGTAATGCCTATTTATATGCCTCTCTTTTATCTTTTCTTGTTGTCATTGTTTACTTTAATTTTCCTATTGCCGTGTAAGCAATTAAAGAATTCTTTCTATAATTGAGCATTAAAAAACTAAGATCATGCATCAAAAATAATAAAACACCTAGGGATAAATTTAACCAAGGAAGTCAAAGAGCTGTACTTGAAAACTGTTAAGACATTGATGAAAGAAATTGAAATGACACAAATAAATGGAAAGATGTACTGTGCCCATGAACTGGAGGAATTAGTATTGTTAAAATGTCCATAGTACCCAAAGCAAGGTACAATTCCTATCAAAATGCCAATGACATTTTTCACAGAACTAGAACAAATAATCATGAAATTTGTATGAAACCACAAAAGACCCCAAACAGCCAAGCAATTCTGACAAAGAAGAACACAGCTGGGGGTATTGTGCTCCCTGATTTCAAACTATACTACAAAGCTACAGTAATTGATACAGTATGGTACTGGCACAAAAATAGACACATATATCAGTGGAACAGAATAGAAAGTCCAGGAATAAACCCATGCTTATAGGGTGTAGAAAAAATGAAAGTTTCTACAGCCAGGATTATCACCTGACCCTCGTCCACTTGCCCACTGCACACATGTGGGAAATATGTTATTATTGACCCTATATAAAGAGCACTTCCCAGTGCTCTGGGCTGCAAGGCTGCAGGAGAGCAGAGGCTGGAGTGTTGGCAGTGCCTAGGACAGAGACTGAGATGGCTGCAGGGGTGGAGAGACCCAAAAGCAGAGACCTGCTTGTTGCATTCAGACTTACTTTGAGGTGGTCAGGATTCTAGTGCTTGACCTGCCACCGTGGGAATAAAGTTGGATTTAAACCCTTTCGTGCCAAGAGCATTACATTGTCATTTTATTGGTCTCACTGATTCAAGACTGAACTTGCCCAGGGCTGAAACCCACTGGTAAGACATATGGTTGATTTATCTATGACAAAGGAGGCAAGATTACACAATGGAGAAAAGATAGTCTCTTCAATAAATAGTGTTTGGAAAACTGGACAGCCACATGCAAAAGAATGAAACTGGATCACTGTCTTACACCATACACAAAAATACATTCAAAATGGATTAAAGACCTAAATGTAAGACCTAAAGTCATAAAACGCCTAAAATAAAACACAGGCAGTAAAGTCTTGGACATTAGCCATAAGTAATTTTTTTTTCCTGAATATGCCTCCCCAGACAAGGGAAACAAAAGCAAAAATACACAAGTGGGACCACATCAAACTAAAAAGTTTCTGCTCAGTGAAGAAAACCATCAACAAAATGAAAAGGCAACCAACTGAATAGGAGGATGTATTTGCAAATAATACATCTGATAAGGGTTATTATCCAACAGATATAAAGAAGTCATACAACTCAACACCAAAAAATCAAATAATCCAGTTAAAAAGTGGGCAGAGGACCTGAACAGACATTTTTCCAAAGAAGACACTCGGGTGGCTAACAGACACATGAAAAGATACTTAACATCACTAATCAGGGAAATGCAAACCAAAACCACAATGAGATATCACCTCACACCTGTCAGACTGGCTAGTATCAGACAAGAGTTGGAGAGGATGTGGAATAAGGGGAACTCTCCTGCACTGTCGGGTGGAAATGTAAATTGGTATAGGCACTGTGGAAAACATCATGAAGGTTCCTCAAAAGATTAAAAGGAGAAACACCATGAAGCCAGCCAGAAAAATGTAAATACCATATGATTTCACTTATATGTGGAATCTAAAAACAAAACAAATGGGCAAACAAACAAAAAAACAAGAATAGCCTTATAAATACAGAGAACAAACTGGTAGTTGCCAGTGGGGAGGAGGATGAGGGGTGAGTGGAATAGATGAAGGGCATATAGAGGTACAAAGTTCCAATTATAAAACAAGCCATGGGGATGAAAAGTACACCATAGGGAATATAGTCAATATTGTAATAACTTTGGTCACAGATGGTAACTACACTTCCCATAGTGAGCATTTTGTAATGTATGTCATTATCAAATCACTATGTTGTACACTTAAATTTAATATTATGTCAACTTCATTTCAATAATAAATAAAAATACTAAGGTCAATGGAACCCTACACATCACAAAGAAGATTCATGACATGTAATCAAGAATCCCAAAGCAGAATTCAAAATCGAGTTTCAATATATATGGTGAATATTTTGTCATCTACTCTAAACTTCAGTGTATCTCCTAACAGCTGAGAGATGCACAATGGTATATGTAGACTACAACAATCTTGAACATATACAAATTATGTGCGTAAAGGTAAAAGGTCTTAACCTTTTCTCCTTGAATCTAGATTGACCTTAGTGATTTGATTGTCACTAGTCAAAAGGAATGAAGCCATATGAATTCTGAGGTTCTGTTACCTTCTCCTCTTAGAATGCTTGCTCTTTACAGGCCCTCTGCTGGGAACTTCCCCTTCAAAAAATAGTAATCATGTTATGAAAAACCAAAACCATTAGGAAAGGCTGATACAGGTGTTTCAGTCAACACTCCCAGCTAATCCCCCAGACTTTTAGTAATACCAACCTATGCACCAGACATATATGAAGTAACTTCCAGATAACAGCTCTCAGTCATTAAGCCATCCTATTAACTTTGAGTCTTGCCATTTGAGGGCTCCGATGACCCCTCTTATGCTCAGTCTAAATATCTAATCCACAGAATTGGTGCACATAATAAAATGGTTGTTTTACTCCAAAAAGTTTTAGAATGGCTTGTTACACAGCAACAGTAGTTGGAACACATTACCTTATATTAAAAAATTACTAAAAGTGTGTATTGTGATATATGCCATTTAGCTAAACAAAATTTTAAAGAGAAAGTTCTTTGATCATTCCTGTTTCTGACCACACTGGTAAAGAATTCTGGATCAGTCCACATCCGTGGTCTTTTCGGGGTCAAGAAAAATATGTCTTCTTCAAACGGGGGAATAGAAAAGCCCAGAATTAGAGAGGAGAGGGCATAGCACACGCTGTTATTGAAAATGTCTGAGAAAAAGCGCATAATTAGTATTAACGAAACCTGCACCATATAGAACAGAGGAAAAAAATACAGATTTTTCATTTGTGCAGAGTACTGGGTATTTACTGGAGTAACTTGCTGTTATGAAAGAGCCTTTTTTTTAATCACCATGGCATCCAATGTAATGTTCCAAAGGAATTAATTTGTGGGAAATTAAATGGTTTGCCTAGATACAAGATCTTTTAAAATTATGTATGTGCCAAATTGTGCTAAAATAATTGGGTAGCTGAGGACATCTGCTGCAATAAATCCAAATAGTGAATATTCAATTAAAATTAATAGCAGACAGTAGATCAAAAAAGTCTTTATATTTCTCTTGCTTTGCATGGAGAAAAGCCTGAAAATAGTTCATTTTAACTATTACAAAATTACTTAAAAAAAACGGCAGTACTCTAATCATGAAGTCATATGAAATGCTACTTTATGAAGCAGGGCCACAATTTATATTAAAAGCACAGCTAAGGGCTTTGTGGCCAATTCCTAGGTTGGGTTATACCATCTTAGAGTGGGTGAGGTCTACATTTTATGATTTGATCTTACTTTACTTTGTTATATGCAAATAAACTGTTCAGATTGCTTCTTGACTGCTTGCTTTATAACGCAAGAAACACAGCAGATAGGTGCCAATGCCTGACTGTCTATACCAGGTTAAATACATCTGTGCAAGCCAGGCATTAGTGCTACTACTGCATAAAGGAGAGTCTATTGGCTTTGCAGAATTTTCTTGGTTAAATTTCATACAGACTTTTGTTGAAGTCACTGTATATCATGATTTATAAGAACCAGAGGCTTTTGAGAGCTAGTGTGCAATGAACTGTTTTTAGATAAGGCCTAATTTAACTGAGCCATTCACAATCTCATGATCTAATCCAGCTATGTAATCTTGAATATCACAAAGTTTGTAAGATGCTAATACCTATGTCTTTTCAGGGCATTTTTATAACTTCGTGTTTCCACAGGAAATACTCTCTAAGAATTTTTTCCCCTTTCCCTTCCAAAAGGGTTTTAATTACTGGAGTGCTTAAGAAACAAAGTGTGTATAAGCTGATATTAATGGAAAATTTCAGGTCTGGCATTTATTGTTCTTACTGTGTTATCTGGGTCAAGGTAGTGGCTCATCTGAGTGGAAAAAAAAATTTACTCCACATGATTGTTTGAAAAATGAGATAATTTTAGAACAACTGCCGTTACCTGATACATGTTAGCTTGTACACCCTATCAACATCTAGCCCAGTGTTATAAAACTATAACCACATCTGTAAACCTCCAGACAAGAACCAATGAGGACTAAATTTAGTGAACAGAATTTTGAGCAGATGGAGATGGTATTTTGTAACTGACTGGAGGAGAAGATGAGAGAGAGACTGGACTTAAACATAATTGTCCATCTGTGGAATATGGAAGTGAAATGTGTTTAGGTGTCTCTGTTCTTTAATATATCATAAAAACTAATATATGTCGAGTATTTACAATAAGCCCAATATTATTGTAAGGAGTCTGTATGTTTGTCTGTATGTTTTATCTAACTTCTTACCCATGGAAACCATATGAGGTTGGTAAAATTCTCTCTCCCTCATTTTATAGAGGTAAATACAGAGAAGTTTGGGGGCATGTTCAGAAAGATCTTGTCACAAGGAGAGCCAGAATTTGAACCAGGCAATGAGATTCCAGAATCCGTGCTTTTAACCACTCCCTAAACTAGTTATTAAATAGATTCTCAGAAGGAACTAGTCAATACAGGGTTATATTGAGGGTGGGGAAGGAGAGAATAGAGATCCTACTGCATAAAATTCTGGGAGGAGTTTCAAGAACAGAGGAAACTTCAGAGGGTCAACAGGCATGAGAAGTTCAGTTTGGAAG
>JAVSCE010002779.1:0-51441 GCA_032199065.1 Smutsia gigantea
ACTCTTCTGAGCTTGTTAAAAATTAATAATAATAGTATTTTAACATGAGAGCAATGTGACTGGATATGGTCTTAGCTTGGAACACAGTAATTTTCTTCATTGTGCCCATGAGTGATGGAAAACTTCATTTCCTGAATATTGGTTTTCATGACTGCCTCTGCTGAAAACAGCATCTCACAAAGACAGGCTAGTCCAACAGCTGCATTTACTAACTTAGATAACTTTTCCAATTCTATCCTCTACTAACACACTCTTGAATGAGATTCAGCCAGGAAATTCCCTTCTTTCTTGACATCATACAGGTGTACTTATAGAACTGGAAAATGTCATGTTTAGAAAAATACGAGTTCAGTTTTCCTTGGACTCATATTTTTCACTCTTGAGAAAGGTTTTTCAGCAGACTGGGGAATTCTGTTGCCAAGTTTTAAGGAAGGCAGAGAGAATTTTAGGCTACACACATCTGGCAACAAAATCCCATAACCAAAGAAAGTTTTTTGAACATCCAATTTCAAAATGTCCCTTCTAGGCTGGGATTCTCTCAAAAGCCTCTGACTTTCCCCCGTGGTGCTCCAGGGGCCCTTAGCACAAGTGGCCAGGTTAAGCAAGGGCAGGCTCAGCGCGGCATCTGCACAGGGCGGCCATCTCCCTGCTGGGCACCGGGCCGGTCTTGTCTTCCATCGGTGGTTCCTCTGTGGGGCTCCTGTTAAGCCACATGTGCCTTCTGTGAGGTTTACCTGAAAGCAGGTACTAGAACCTGCTCAGCATCGGCAAACGGCAACAGGCTGCAGGGAACATACAAGCAGGGCCACCAGTCAGCTCCTGCTGTGAACCCCACGCTGTCTGACACTGGGACTCATGAAAGGTAGGTAGCCGTCTGGACAGCAGTATTAGTCAAGCTTAATTCACTTCTTTATCAGGCCAAAAATAAGCTGCAAGTTTCCTGACCGCTTCCTGCATACCAGTGCATGCCCCCTTGAGAACTTCTCGTAGGAGGGCTGCATGGACGAGATTCCTGCACAGGCACCCTTCAGATCACCTCCCCTTGATCAGCAGGTTCTTAAAATAGTTCAAACTGGTTTGCCTACTGCTTGCTACTACTTCGTCCTCTGAGGAAAATAGAGGTACTTTCTAGACAGGCTCACGCGTGCCATCCTATACAAAACGGGCCTGTTCAGGCAGACTGACTTCTAATACCAGCTGACACTGGAGAGTAGATGGTAGTGAGAACTATGAACTGCTAAGTGCAAAGCAGCACGGAGAGTTACCCGGCTCAGAAAAGGTTCCTAGAAGATGTTTGTTGTACGCATTAATGAATACCCGAGTGAACGGACACAAGGCTGGTCCCCACCAGACCTTACCAGCTGTCACTTGTTGGATGACAACACTGTGCATCATCTCACAAATTTCTGCCTTGACTGGTTCCCCAGCAGCACTTTATATTAGTCACGGTTTTAGCTGAACTGGCTCCTGAAAGAATATTTTCTAATTCCCAGGGCTAAATAATTAATTAGGCATTAACCTCTGTGGCTCCTTGGAGTTGTAGGGATACTTGGGACTTGGGGAAAATGAGGACAAATATGGCCCAGATCAGAGGAAAAACGGATGACGCTTCATGTCTATTAGTTCACACAGTCCTCACTGGCAACTCTATGAGGCTTATCTTTCTTTCCTCTTTATAGAAAAGGAGTCTAGCCCCAGGGAGGTTAAGTAACTACCTGAGTGTAAAGAGCAGCCAGTCGAGGCTTAGGACCCTGAACCCACAGGCACTGATGCCAGGCCATGCTCTTCCACCCCGGCCCCCTGCTGTGGCCCACCTACCCCAATCAGCCACCAGCCTCTAATCCAGGGGTCAACAGCCCCAGGGCCAAATCTGGCCTGTCTGCTTCTGTAAACGCAGTTTTCTTAGACCACAGCCCCTCTCCTTTGTTACATATCATCTACGGTAGCTTTCACCCTACAGTGGCAGAGGTTGAATACCTGTGGCAGAGACCATAGAATCCACAGAGCTTAAAATATTTACAGAAAAATTTTGACAACTCCTGCCTAATGCAGACATGCTTGTGTTTACAGCTCTAACCCTTCCTGTCAGAGGGACAAAACACATTTCTCTTTTAAGTCATTCACTTTCTCCTTTCCAAATTCAAGGGTCCATTTTGATTCAGAACCTTTCAAAAGTCCTTCCCATATAACCTGAGATTTAGGAAAGCAAAGGGTTTGGTACTAACATTTGATCCATTTCCTCTTTCCAGTGACCAGAAGGTACAAGTGACACACAGTTACCATAACAAAAATAACCCCAAATCATTAATAATGTTGGTTCGCATTACCTATTTTAAGGAATCTGGAACTAATTGCTCTCAATTAATCTGCTCCACTCTTTGATCACTTATTTATCAGATTGGGAAAGATAGATTTAATAGTGCTTGCTTGAAATAGGTTCTTTAATTGGAAACATCACGGCACTTAGCTCAGTTGGTAGGCTAGCAATTAAGAACAATTTGGAAAAGTGTCGTTGATTTTTTTTAGACTATTGTCTCCTTGATTAGATTTCCAAAGATCCAGACAAAACAAATGACAACAGTAGCTAGCACTAACAAATAATAGCCCAACAGCCAGATTACTTACTATGAGAAATGTGAGCCATCCTCATCCATTTCGTCAGTGTCTTACATTTATTTCCCTGTATCCTTGTCTCTTGTGTAGCTAAGTGGCAATACCTCTTACAAAAGGCATCATTTTGTACCTACCTTTACACAATTATCTTTTCTCCAAATAAGCCAAATCAACAGAAGAAATTATTTTTCTTGATTAAGCACCCACATTTCCCTTGGGACGGAACACAACAAACAATTAATCTTTCCTTATTTGTTCTCAGCAGCCCTTTCCTCCTCAAGGCAGACTCTGCGGGTGCCTGTGGAAGCCAGTAGGCAGCAATTAGGCCTGAGCAGAAAATGAATGGACCCCAGGCTGAGGGCGTCATCTGCTGACTGCTTGTGCGAGAGGGCAAGGTTCACCAGGAAAACTCCCCTGTTGTCCCAACACCGTTCAGAATTACTACCTGACTTAAGCATAATTAACCAGGCTTGGGTATTTATATGAACTAAGTAATTGGAAAGAATCAGCAAGAGATATGTACATTAATCTTTACCAGTTACACAGTGCTTAATGAAATTAAGGGTCTTGTGCTCATTCTTGCCTGGCTGAGTTTGCACACTTTCTACTTCACCTACTGTAGCACAAGGAGAATATCCTACGAAGATTAACAAAACAAAAAACAAAAACTCTGGAGGTAAAACTAGCAACAATCCTAACACTCAACGGCCAGCTCCTAGTTAAATAAATTATAATGCATCCATTGGACAGAATATTGAAGAGCCGTTATTAAAATTGTTTTTAAAAAGAATCTTTACCTACTCCCACCAAAAAGTAAAAAATAATCAGGATGTTTTTCACTGTCCATTGCTTTGTGTTTTAATAAACAATTTGCAGTGACAAAAAAATTTTTTTTAATTTATAAAAAGGATCTTTATCTGTCAGAGATACATACTGAAATATTTATAGATGAAAATAGATTTCTGGGGGTTTTGTTCATAATACTATGAGAGAGTGGGGTATGTGTGGGAATACAGGTAAGACTGCCCCTGAGTTGGTAAGTCTTGCAGACGGACGATTGCTATCTGGGATTTTATTATATCATTCTGTCTACTCTTTACAGGCTCAAAATTCCCATAATAAAAAAGTTAAGACATTTTTAAAAACCTTGTCTTAGAGGAATATTTAATACATGGTAAATGTTTGTGATGTTTTAAATTAAAAGGGGAGTTTATAAAGCATTATAGATTACATAACAAATATATTAAACTACATGATCAAAAATATACACTGGAAAAAGACAAAGGAAACATACCGTAATTCAGAGATGGTTAAGTCCGGGTTTCTCAACCCTGCCACTGTTAAATTAACATTTTGGGCCAAAGGACTGCTTGTTGGGGGCTGTCCTGTGCATTGCAAATATTTAGCAGCAACCCTGACCTCTACCCACTGGATGCTAGCAGCATCCCCATCCTCAACTGTGATACTCAAAAATGTCTCTATGTATCTCCTCATGGCCCCTGTGAGATGGAAGTACCCCCCCACCCAGTTCAGAGCCCATGGTCTAAATGGAAGAATTACAATTTTTATTCTTTATGTTCTTCAAAGTCATTGAATATGTATATGTGTATGAAGCAGAACAATAATAAAAGATCTTGTTACGAGAAAATGTATTAACTTACAAGGAGAGAACTTGATGTCTGTGAAGAAATAGATTACTTAAATGAGAAACTAAATGACCATGGAACAGATATGCAACAATATTCCTTTGATTAAACTGGCGTCACCAAGCTACAAGTGAATCTCACTGCAAAAGCCAATTATTTTTAAACTCCCGAGTCCATCATGAACAAATCTGACAAAATACAAACCAAAAGCATCTCCAGAATAATCTTAGGGTCTCCAATCCTTCTCTAAATGGGAAATGGCAGTACTTGAAGGGAGATTCATGCCCACTCAAGCCATCTTAAAGGAGCTGATATTCATACAAATATAATGCTAGTTTTTTTTCCCCCAGGCAGAAGCATCTACTTTTTAAGGTAAATTTGAATGTGAAGAAAAAGTACTACATGGTCTTTCTCTCCATATGCCTGAAGTGGCTTCACTGACTAGTTGCTTCCAGAAGGGGCTCTGACCTAGCTTTCCAGAAACGAGTCCAGGTCTGTGTGTTGTCACCATGTATCACACCGGTTCCTTTTCCAGAAAGAGCATTCAGCTGTGAGCTCTGCCAGCAAGCACAGCCAGCTCCAGGAGAATTTAACCCAAAGCATTCATCGTATTACCTAGGGCTCTACTTTAGGACGCTGAATCTTACATCATGCCTACTGAGAGCATTTTTTTTTTTAATCAGTACAGACTGCCAAACCAGTGGTCAAAACTTGATAATTTATATATTTAAAATTCCCAAAGTTTTCAGTTTCAAGCCAACTCCAAGCTTTGGGGCCAGAGTACACTAGAGAGCACATTTCCACTCCATTCCCTGCTTTCATATACATTTCTCTTCGTGAAATCATAGCCATTTTTCAGGTTCTTAGAGCTTTTCAAATTGCCAATACAGATTACATTCCCACTAACTTATATTACTTATGATGGTCATTATCCACAACTCTGTAGGTCAGGCTTCCCTCAGGCTCAACCGCCCAAGATAAGCAAGAATGTATTATCTGAACTGTAAAACGACTGGTTTATTTCTTTGAAAGGACAGTGTATTGTTTTCTTCACAGAATTGACATATATGGCTAGTTTCACAAGTTTAAAAAATTGTTCTATACCCAAAGCAATCCTGAGAAGAAGAATAAAGCTGGGGGAATCTCGCTTCCCACTTCAAGCTCTAGTACAAAGCCACAGTAATCAAGACAATTTGGTTCTGGCACAAGAATATACCAGACCCATAGACCAGTGGAAAAGAGAGTCTAGATACTACCCAAGCACATATGGTCAATTAAGATACGATAAAGGAGCCATGGACATACAGTGGGAAAGCAACTTCTTCATGAACTATCTTCCCGGGCAAGGGAAACAAAAGCAAAAATGAAAAATGGGACTATATCAAGCTAAAAGGCTTCTGTACAGCAAAAGACATCATCAAGGAACAAAAAGGCATCCTACAGTATGGGAGAATATATTCATAAATGACGTATCTGATCAAGGGTTGACATCCAAAATACATAAAGAGCTCACGCACCTCAACAAACAAAAAGCAAATAATCCAATTAAAAATGGGCAGAGGATCTGAACAGACACTTCTTCAAAGAAGAAATTCAGATGGCCAACAGGCACATGAAAAGATGCTCCACATCGCTAATCATCAGAGAAATGCAAATTAAAACCACGAGATATCACCTCACACCAGTAAGGATGGCCACCATCCAAAAGACAAACAACAACAAATGTTGGTGAGGATGTGGAGAAAGGGGAACCCTCCTACACTGCTGGTGGGAAATGTAAATTAGTTCAACCATTGTGGAAAGCAGTATGGAGGTTCCTCAAAAATCTTAAAATAGAAATACCATTTGACCCAGGAATTCCACTCCTAGGAATTTACCCTAAGAATGCAGCAGCCCAGTTTGAAAAAGACATATGCACTCCTATGTTTATTGCAGCACTATTTACGATAGTCAAGAAATGGAAGCAACCTAAGTGTCCACCAGTAAATAAATGGATAAAGATGTGGTACATATACACAGTGGAATATTATTCAGCCATAAGAAGAAAACAAATCCTACCATTTGCAACAACATGGATGGAGCTAGAGGGTATAATCCTCAGTGAAATAAGTCAAGCCGAAAAAGACAAGTATCAAATGATTTCACTCATCTGTGGAGTATAAGAACAAAGAAAAAACTGCAGGAACAAAACAGCAGCAGACTCACAGAACCCAAGAATGGACTAACAGTTACCAAAGGGAAAGGGCCTGGGAAGGATGAGTGGGAAGCTCGATAAGGGGGAAAAAGGGGCAGTACCATTAGCAGACATAATGTAGAGGGGGGCACGGGGAAGGCAGTACAACACAGAGAAGACAAGTAGTGATTCTGTATAGCATCTTACTACGCTGATGGACAGTGACTGTAATGGGTTATGTGGTGGGACTTGATAAAGGGGGGAATCTAGTAACCATAATGTTGCTCATGTAATTGTACATTAATGATACCAAAATAAAAAAATAAAATTGTTCTGTACTAAGAATTATTTTCAATAAAGTTTATGCCATTTTAAGACCAAGTGAAGTATACAAGTCACTGAGAGAAATGCATGTGAAAGTAAGCAGAACAATTCTCTACACTTAAAATACAAACTTTTAAAATATATGACAAGAAATACTGTGCTAAGTAATTTTTTTGCCGTCTTCATAAAATGTTTTTAGCCTAGCACAAAAAAGTCTTAGAGACCTATTATAAAGCCTTGGAATCTATAAGTCACTGCCTACAAATACTAAATTCAGGAAACAGAAACTTCTAAACTTTTCTTCTTCCTATTTTGCCAATTATTTCACCAATTATGACAACAAACTTGCCTGCCAAATTCTGGATATGTAATTAGGGTTTTCCGTTGGAAAAACAGCCACTGAAACAAGGTTATAGGATTTCTAACCAGGCACAATATGTATGGCACAACAGAATCTGAAAACACTTGCTAGCAATGATGGATTTAAGTTATTAACGGATCAAAAAGAGATGGATGGTGGCTTGCTTTTCTTAATCTACATCATCATCTAGATCTGTTTGAAGATATGTGGTGCACTAACAAACTTGGTTAAGGTTTCGATAAAATCAGTGAAAATAATCTGCCCCCCTTACATTGAGTCTTTATCGATCAATGAAATCACTTGTACAAGGAAAGTACTGTTAAGTACTGACAATCCCAGCCATTAATATTATTTAACACACTGTTCACAGTCTTTAACGAGAACAAAGAACACTTTGTCTCATGTTATAAGCAGGACCTTCATAGATTCTGTTACTTGTATAGGCTTCTACCAGGATTTTATGAAGTTCAAACTTTACATCCCTCCTTCACCCATGGATCCCCTTCACCAACACATAAGGTCTTGTTCTTTACTTCAGCTGAGGTTTAAAGCACATCCTTTGTACAGAGAGAAACTGACAATACATCACTTCCTAACCCTTGAATGACACCCAATATTCTAGGGACCTGACCTGTAAGGAACAGGGCAGCCATTGGGATAGCATGGGGGGGGGTCCCCTGCTACATTCTAAGTATGCCCAGTTTCATCATGCCTTTATCATGTCAGGGTGTAGTAAATGAGTGTGTGTGTGTGTGTGTGTGTGTGTGTGTGTGTGTGACACTAAAACCACAAAAGTGGAAAGCAAAAGAAAAGGATAAAAATGTTATACAAAGAAATTTTTTCCCCTTTACAAGTATAACGATGAGAAAACTTTTAAATAAAACTTAGAATAATTCTAAGATCTTACATAGAATCCTGTTCTAAAGTTAACCTTTGCATTTTTGCATACTCACAATTCCAGCAGTTTATGATATGCACAGGTTTGCAATTTTGCTGATATAAGCAAGAGGGAGCCCCTTCTCTAGTAAGTGAGCCTTGAAAACACTAACGATGTGAATCACAGTTCAGTTTAATTTAAGTCTGTTGATCTTAGCTTAATTACGTCTACCCTACAATTCTCAGAGTGGTAAGAAAACAAAAAACAAAACAGAACACTCTCTGGTGAGGTCTGCCCAGAACTTGGGGAAAAGCCCCCCAAAAGAATATTAACTGCTAGTACTCTTTTAAATAAGTGAATAAAAGATGAAAATATATACCTAAAAAATGGCTCTTGGCTATCAAATAGACATTTTAGGCAATTAAGACTAAAATGTCTGGGAGTCAGGGGAGAAAAGATGGCAGAGTAAGAAGGCAAGATGGAAACCACCCCCCCACACACACACAGGAAGCAACTGCAAAAAATGTAGCTAAACCTGAAATTGACCTGAAGACTGCAGAACAGAGGGCCTACACCTGGTGGAGAGAAGACTACACAGGAAAAGGCAAGGTGGCAGAGCTACAATGGAGCAGAACACAAGCCCTTCCCCCAGCCTCGCCCACAGGCAGGAGGAAGGGGAAGAGAGAGCAGGAGGGGATAGGTGCCCAGGAACTCTGCACACCTGGCCCTGGAGATCTGCTCTGGGAGGTCCACGCTGCACTGGGTTCTCGTGATTAGCAGGGCTGGATACTAGAGAAAGTTGGAGCACTCTGGGAAGCTGAGACTCCTGCCGCTCCCTCAGCCCAACAGGTCATGGACTCTTGGGCTGCAAACGCTCCATCCCCTTGCTGGCAGCTCAGCCCTTAAGTGTTTCCCAGTGCACCTCTAGCAAGCCCACCTGCTGGGCCCAGAAGCATCAGACTTTGCTGCCTGGGAGGCAGAGGGAAGCATTCCCAGCTTTCTCTGTGTTGTCTCATCCAATTAGAGAAGCACCTGCAGGAGCCAGCTCCCAGCACTCCTTCCTAATCCCAGGCAGCCCAGCCTGGTGCCTTGTGCCTGCTGCCACTGTGCACCCCACTGCTGCCGCCTGCCCCAGAGCTCCATGACAGTCCCACCCATCTGGTTAGACCAGCAGCCCTGCCATTGCTGCAGGGCAGGCAGAGGGGACCCCCACCTACAATGGTCCCAGCAGAGGCTCTGTTTCCTGGCTCACAAAGGGCCAGATAAGGCAAACTGCCTTTTGCAGCAGACTGAGATAGACCACTGCTGGCAGACAGAAAGATAGCCCCATCCATAGCCCCTCCACCAGCAACTGGGATCCACTGAAAAGGGAAACCAGGTACTGGAAAGGAAGGAGTCTTGATTTTCTGGACACCACTGGACACCTTCTTCACAAAGTCCTTATTCTCTAGACAAGAAAGCACAGCACCCACAGACCAGTGGAACAGAATAGAAAATCCAAGCATTAACCCAAACATATACAGTCAATTAATATTTGATAAAAGTGCCTTGGATATACAATGGGGAGATGACAGCCTCTTCAGCAGCTGGTGTTGGAAAAACTGGACAGCTGCATGTAAGAGAATGAAACTGGATTACTGTCTAGCCCCATACACAAAGGTAAACTCAAGGTGGATCAAAGACTTGAATGTAAGTCATGAAACCATAAACTCTTAGAAAAAAACATAGGCAAAAATCTCTTGGACATAAACATGAGCAACTTCTTCATGAACATATCTCCCCGGGCAAGGGAAACAAAAGCAAAAATGAACAAGTGGGACTATATCAAGCTGAAAAGCTTCTGTACAGCAAAGGACACCATCAGTAGAACAAAAAGACATCCTACAGTATGGGAGAATATATTCATAAAAAACGTATCTGATAAAGGGTTGACATCCAAAATATATAAAGAACTCATGCACCTTAACAAACAGAAAGCAAATAATCCAATTAAGAAATGGGCAGAGGACATGAATAGACACTTCTCCAAAGAAGAAATTCAGATGGCCAACAGGCACATGAAAAGATGCTCCACATCGCTAATCATCAGAGAAATGCAGATTAAAACCACAATGAGATATCACCTCACACCAGTGAGGATGGCCAACATCCAAAACACAAACAACAACAAATGTTGGCGAGGATGTGGAGAAAAGGGAACCCTCCTACACTGCTGGTGGGACTGCAAATTAGTTCAACCATTGTGGAAAGCAGTATGGAGGTTCCTCAAAAAACTCAAAATAGAAATACCATTTGACCCAGGAATTCCACTCCTAGGAATTTACCCTAAGAATGCAGCAGCCCAATTTGAAAAGGACAGATGCACCCTATGTTTATTGCAGCACTATTTACAATAGCCAAGAAATGGAAGCAACCTAAGTGTCCATCAGTAGATGAATGGATAAAGAAGATGTGGTACATATACACAATGGAATATTATTCAGCCATAAGAAGAAAACAAATCCTACCATTTGCAACAACATGGATGGAGCTAGAGGGTATTATGCTCAGTGAAATAAGCCAAGCCGAAAAAGACAAGTATCAAATGATTTCACTCATATGTGGAGTATAAGAACAAAGAAAAAATACTGAAGGAACAAAACAGCAGCAGACTCACAGAACCCAAGAACGGACTAATAGTTACCAAAGGGAAAGGGACTGGGGAAAATGGGCGGGAAGGGAGGGATAAGAGGGAAAAAGGGGCATTACGATTAGCAGATGTAATGTTGGGGGGGCACGGGGAGGGCAGTACAACTCAGAGAAGACAAGTAGTGATTCTATAGCATCTCACTACGCTGATGGACAGTGACTGTAATGGGGTTGGTGGGGGGGACCTGATGAAGGGGTAGTTTAATAATCGTAATATTGCACATGTAATTGTAAATTAATGATAATAAAATAAATTATATTAAAAAAAAAAAAAGAAAGCACAGCATAGAAATACCATATAACCTAGTAATTACACTTTGAGGAATTTACCTGAAAAAAACAAAATCCCTGACTTGAAAAGATATATATGCACCCCTATGTTTATAGCCAAATTATTTACAACAGCCAAGTTATGGAAGCGACCAAAGTGTCCAACAATAGACGAATGGATAAAGATGATGTGGCATATAAAGAGAATGAAATATTATTCAGCCATTAGAAGAAAGGAATCCAGCCATTTGCAACAACATGGATGGACCTAGAGGGTATTACGCTCAGTGAAATAAGCCAGGCACAGAAAGACGAATAACATATGAAACAGAATAAAAAAATAACAAAACAGCAGTAGATGCATAGACTGTAAGAAGTGACTGGAGGTTACCAGTGGGGGAGGGATTAGGGTGGGTGAGCGGGGAGAGTGAGGGGGATTAAAGGGCACAAAAATTCTCAATCATATGTTGGTTGGTCACAGGGATGGTAGTACATACAGCATGGAGAATATAGTCAATGATTCTGTAACATCTTCCTATGTTGACAGTAACTGCACTAGTTGGGGTGAAGATTTAATAACATGGGTAACTTGAAAGACTGTGTTGTACATTTGAAACTAATATAAGATTATGTGGCAACAATCCTTGAATAAAAAAAGGCTAAAATGTCCAATTTATAAGTGGTTTACAGTCATTAAAAGTCCATGGATACACACAAGTGTGGAAGAAAACAGGGTTCACAAAATGGTCTAAAGGCATGTTGCAACTAGTACAGAAGCTGCTTATCAAGTGAAAGATAATACGGAGATAAAGCCATGGTGGCACCAGGCACTTAATAGCCACAGGATTTGGGAGGAAACTGGAACCTTGTTGAAACATTTTGTCTGCAGCAACAGGTGACAAGGCAGCAGAGCAACTGCTCTCCCAACATTTTCAAAATAAAACAGCATTCCAGCATTGTAGAGGCAGTTCCCATGACATAATGGGGACAGGGACCAAGTTGCTGTAGAATCTCTGGGTGAGTAAAAAACTCGTGGAAGAAAAAGATAACAGGCTGGACAATAAGCCTAGTGGAAGCAGGAATGCAGCCTACTTTGGAAGAAAATGTCTTCTTAAGCGTGGGGTGTTGGTGAAAAGGGTCAAAGGCAGACACAGAGACTCTATCATTCTGTGAACCTCTTAACATTAAGCCTATGTGCAGGCTGTGTAATTTAAAAAAACATGTTTAGGTCATGAGGCAAAACTCCTTGAGGATTACCTTGTGGGAATGTTTACACCTCCTGTGTACAACCAGCTGCGTTACATTAGGGTGTATGCTCCAGCCGGCCCGGGCTGGGCTGCACTCTTGTGTGTGACTAGTTGCGTGGGGCCATGCGTGGCCTCTCCCAGAGATTCCGGCATCACCACATTCCCACCCCTGAATCAATAGGTTATGAAATCCATTTTGATCTGGGAAGCAAACATTGTCAAATAACGCCTTAGAGTCATTAAAATAAACTTGTTTTCCAAACCTCTCCACGTTCAAAGAACGCATTTTAGGAAATTGGGTGTGCCATTGCTCAGAGGAGTCTCCAGTGTAAATCGTGGTGACCGCTGGCTAACCATGAAGAGTGATTCAGTACTTGAACACTCACTAGGGCTCTGATTTTCCTGGAAAGGAATCCTTAGGATCCTAAAAATGCTAACTATAAATCTATCAATCTTTGTTTTGTCTGTGTCTATATCTGTTTTTAAAAGTTGTATGTACATAGATCTCTGTATAGCTCTACCTATATATGCATCTCTAAGGTGATTAGAAGGAATCTGTGGCAGGCTTAAATTGAATATAAACAGAAATCCTGGTAAGACAAGCAAGCACCATAGCAGGCTCTGTCCCGTGGGCAAGGTATGAACCCTAGCACTTCATGCATCTACTTGGGGGCCACACAGGCAAAGGAAACGAAGACAGTCTAAGGTTTGCTCAAGGTAGGTGAGCACGGGGGTCCTCAAGGCTAGCTCCAAACAAAGCCAATGAAGGATACATCCCCAGGGGAAGGGAGAATGAGAAATAAACCCCTTCACAGCTGTATAACCTTAATTAATACATGTTGTGTGCTCCATAAAAACCATCAAGCTAAGAAGTCCCAACTGATAATGTTCCTGGGTGACTGGCAAAAGCAAATAAAAAATTCTCTGTGTGTATATTCAGTTCAATCTTGGCCATAAAAAAAGCCAAAAGATAAGGTACAAGGAAATGGATAACCCAGCCAAAAATACCAAAACATGCCAAAAAAGGTCAAATAAACAAAACACACACATACACTATGAAGAAACAAAGCTCCATGAGAAAGAACCAACAGAAGCAATATAGTCAATTTGGACTTATGAAGACATCATTTATTATAAGTATTAGCTTCAGAATAAAAGAATAGAAAATGGGAGGAGCAACATTCAAAGATACCATACCTGAGCATTTTCCAGCACTGTTGAGAGGTGCCTGCATTCAGATTCACAGAGCATACATGTGCAGTGCATGCGTGCACACACGTGCACACACATACACACACACACACAGCTCAAAAATATAAATTAAAAGAAATCTACACCTAGATACAGAATATCTATAGTAATAAAGTTCTAGTAAAACAGAACACCAAAGATAAAACGATCCTAAAATAATCAGAAAAGAAGTTACTTTCAAAAGGCAGAAATTAAGCATTTCTAACTATTTGTATGAATTGATATTTTATTCTTTCTTACATGTCTTCCAAAAAAGCGAAAAGAGAATCTGTCCTTTACAAAAAAATCAAATTTCTTCTATCTTATTGAGACAGGGACCATGGGCTTAGACAGAGTAGGGTGATGGCCTCCGGAAAAAAAAAAAAGCAAGATAATCCATTGTGGGATTTGCTTTGACCTGTTTGGGGGGGCCCAACTTGTTTTTCTGACTTTACCCAGGTGTTGCTTTTCTTCCTCCAGCCCTAAACAAATGATTTGCAACCTGGGCAATGTAGCAAGCAGGCCCAAAACAATGTAGTAAAAACAGGAAGGATTCCATCTTGAAAATAAGATTGCATTTTAAAACCCTGTTAGTTAAAAAGTAAGTCTCTTAACATACTCTTTAACATACAGACAATAACTCAGCCCACCTTTGGAGCAAAGCAGACAGCCTTGAGTGATATGCTCCCAGACCAAGAAGCTGCCATCCTGGGAGGAAATCAGAGCAATAAATTTCTTGTAAATAAACAGGAAGACTAATAAGAAACTTAATAAATGTCTCTTCAAAGACAAACATTTTGGGACCACTTAGCAGGTGTACATCCCTAGCCCTTTGTCTCTCAACTGCCTATAAAACCCCTAGACTATGCACCACCCCGGGACTCTCCTGTCCCCTCCTGGCTCTGAGCGACGAGCTCTGTCCTCTCGCTTTATCTCTAAATAAATGCCTCTGCCTTTTTCTCCTACCATGACTGTTTGCGAAATTCATTCTTTGGCTCTGTGAACAAAAACCCCAGCATCATTATCACTACCATGTAGCACCAATGGATTCTTTTTTAATACATAATATGGAATCTTACTGATCTTATTTTCCTTTACCCTGCGATATTTTGCTACTTCACAATCCTAAATGTCATTCATTAGTCATCAGTTATTTCCAACTATGCCAAGAAAATATTAAAATAAAGCCAAAGAATGGTGGAATCATGTGGAAGGATAATGAAATCAATAATAATTATTATATCACCCTTTAGTTGCATTGTATTAAGAGGTAAGTCTTTAAAATTTTTTTGCCTGGAATGAAACATCAAAGACATACAATATCTGTGGAAAATCTGGCTTACAAAAATACAAATGCATTGTTTACCCATTCTACGTAATTATAGAGAAGATGCATTTTTACCCTTCGCATACAGTGGCTTAAGTCTCTTTTTTTGTTTTTTGTTTTTTTTTTGTTTTTGGTTAAGTACGAAAAATTATGTTTAGTGCACTAAGTATAGCTCTTTAGTTTTCTACATGTTGAAAATTAAGTCCCATTATAAAAATTCCTTATTGTAGTATTGTACCTTCTGAAATTTAGTTTTTTATATTGTATAACTTTTCCTAATTTGTGGCATAAAATTTTTAGAATAGTTTGCTAGTTTTTTTTAATTTTTAGAACTCATCAACACTACAAAGAAATGAGTTTTCAAACCATAAAAAGACATGGAGAAACCTTAAATGCATATTACTAAGTGAAAGTAACCAATCCGGAAAGGCTACATACTGCATGATTCCAATTATCTGACTGACATTCTGGAAAAGGAAATCTATAGAGACAATAAAAAGAATAGTGGTTCCCCCCGGGGAGGGAGAGGAAAAAGAGATGAATAGTCAGAGCACAGAGGATTTTTAGGGCAGTGGAAATACTCTATGGTATTTTAATGTCAGATGTATAAAACCCATAGAATGTATGGGTTCATACAACAGCAAGAGGTAGGGTAAATTATGTGTTAATGTAGGTTCATCAGTTGTAGCAAATGTAGTATGGAGTGTTGATAATGGGGGAGACTGCATGTGTGGGGGTAGAGGAGATTTGGGCTATCCTACCTTCCTCTCAGTTCTTTTGTTAACCTTAAACTGCTCTAAAAAACTAAAGTCTTTATTACAATTCCTTCTTGCCCTATAGTGTAATGGGCTTGGCTTTTATTCTTGGAAATGTATTCTGTTGTATAATACCAACCATATGTTGCTTATCCATTCTTTTTGAGTTAGAAACTAAAATGCCACCTCCCTGCTAGTATAAATAATGCTATGAGTATTTCCCTTGTAAAGATCCTGTTATGAAATGAGATTATAGACTCATAGGTTATATGCTTATTTAATTTCACAAAATGTTGGCAAGTTGTTCTCCAACACAGCTACATAGCTCAATACTTCATTTTGTATCATGAAGATTCCTTTTTTAAACCCATCTTTACAATCATTTACAAAGGTTGATCTAAGTTTTACCAACTTGGTATGTGTAAAATAGTATCTAATTTTTGGTTTGGGTTTTTCCAATAGCTGACAAGGCTGAGAATACCTTGGGAAATGTGCCTACCATTTAGTGGCTGCAAGAGGCCGAGCCCATGCGGGGGGAACAGGGTGAGGCAGGACCTACTGGAGGTAAAGAAGGCTGAAGCCGGCTGGATCATGGCCTGGCTCTAGAGCAACTGCTCAGTTTGAAGGAAATACATATTGCCCCTCAGGGAGGAGACAGTCACTGGGAAGTTGGAAGTAGAATGGAGCTAACTAGAGTTCAAACCCCGTACAGAGCCCATTTGTTTCCAGGAGACTGGGGCCTAGAACAGAAGCCGGGGGCTGAAGCCTTCATGCTTGACAAGCACAGGATTCATGATGAGGGCTGTGGGATGTAAAGCCAGGGGCTTCCTCTTTCCCTAAAGGCTCTGGGGAAAGAGTTTCAAAAGAGACAGTGGGTTGTTGACATACATGAGCCTGTTCCTTATAGTGGGGAAAATTCAATAAATCACAAGATGTTCTCAAACCCACTATACACATGCACCTCATATTTAACTTAGATGTGTACATGTTATATGGTACTCCAAAGAAACGACAGTTAGGTTACCATGCTGCATGGGGCAGGAAGGTTCAAACCTGGTTCAGGTAATGCCTTATCCTCACCCTTGGGGAGATTTAGTAATGTGGTTACCCTAGATACATAAAGTAACTGTCTTTTGTTTAATCCACATCATTGGTTCTCAAGTTTTGATATGAAGTGCAAGATAAAAATTCAAGTTGATGGTAGAGTTTGTGTTGGGTAAAAGGGATCCCCCCCGTCAGTGGTTTGCTCTGGTGTGATGCATGTGTCAGAAGGCTACAGAACCCTGTCTGACTTACATCATAATGGCCCTACTGGTGTACTTAAGCACTGGCCAGGCCAGTGAGTGAGTGAGTGAGGAGAGAACCTGAGCGAGGAGAGAGCCTGAGCGAGGAGAGAGTGAGCCTGAGCGAGGAGAGAGCGTGAGTGAGGAGAGAGCGTGAGAGAGGAGAGAGTCTGAGTGAGGAGAGAGTGTGAGTGAGGAGAGAGAGAGTCTGAGTGAGGAGAGAGAGAGTCTGAGTGAGGAGAGAGAGAGCCT
Organism: Smutsia gigantea; assembly: GCA_032199065.1. Taxonomy (NCBI): domain Eukaryota; kingdom Metazoa; phylum Chordata; class Mammalia; order Pholidota; family Manidae; genus Smutsia; species Smutsia gigantea. The sequence goes on from JAVSCE010002779.1 coordinate 17,047, forward strand.
GAGCAAGGAGAGAGCCTGTCCAGTTAGTCACTTTCCAGAATTCAACCATGAAGGAAAAACGTAAAAGAAAACATCCTGAAAGTACGTATCCCCCCAAATCTGCCAAGATGTCAGGGTTACCTTCTCTGAACTTTGGGCATCTAGAAATTGTCCTCTAACGAAAAAAGGAGAGAGGATTCCTACTTACAGGACAGAAAGGGAAGGAAGGCAGAAGGGAGGGAGGAAAAGATGTGGGTATGCTGTCCTTTCTAAGGGATCACATAACCTGAGGGTCAAGAGAAGGTTCCTGTGACTAGGTCTCTGTGGCGTAGGACCTGTGTTCCCTACATCACGTCGCTCTGGGTCACTGTGTCACAGATGTAATGACTGATCAGTATAGTTTTTCTTATAACCTGGGTTCCCTGAATTAATTCCATAGCATGAGAAATTCTCATTGTTTATTTAGTGGATGGGTAAATGTGCAAACACCAACCACATCTAACATTTTTAATCAATTTTTCCACAAAACAAGCGTTACAGCAGGGACACGAGGCAGTGGGCCCAACTCCAGAAAGGAACACAACAGGCGCTGCCGCTGCCCGGAACTGTGTCTGCTGCGGCCCCTCTGAGGACGAGCTTCCCGGGGCTGGTACGAAGGGACTATGGAACGGGATGCAAAGGACAGCTGGGATCTAGGCAGAGCCCGGGGATGAGCTGAGTGATTCTGCTCATCAGTCAATACAATGGCAGGGCACAGAGGAGGATTTCATGCCGTGCCTGGTTGGGGCACATGTCCTTGCCACTCATTTCCCATTGCAGAAAACTTAATCACATGGTCAGAACTACTGTAGCTCCCAGAGGAAGGGCGTTCCAGCCCAGGGCCTAGTCCCCCTCTGAAACTAGTGAAATCAAGATAAGTCCAGGAAGAGGGTAGGTTGGGAGAAAGGCTTTTTTATTCTTTATAGTCACTGGCAGCTCATGCTCTCCAGCCTGGCACACCCTCTACTTCCCACCTGCCCCTTTTGGGAGGAACTCCGTGGGTTGGGTCCATGGTGACTGGCAGGCGCCAGACCAGTTACATACAAGGAACAAAGGGGAGGAGAGAATGGCTGTTTTCTCTCCACCCCTTGTCCCAGAGGCTGCAGGAGGCTACAGCAGGAAACCCCTATTGATATGTAAATGAACTAAGGCCAGGTGGGAGATTCTGGAAATTCTGCCATTTACCCCACAACTACCTAAAAAGGAAGCTGATAAATAAAATCTAGTAGTATGTCAGTTAGAAAGGAGCCAGCAATGAATCTCTGCTCCACCTAAAAAGACACACTTTGTGCAAGTCCAGTCACTCATAACCTATATTGGCACAATCAGTATTATCACACATTTAAAATTTTCAAAGGAAAACCATATTATGCCATCCATGTAAGTGGAGGCTATCTGGGTTCAATGAATTCACTCCATAGTAGACTCTTATTGTTTATTTAATGGATGGGTAAATACACAAACACCAAACGTCAACCACATCTATCATTTTTACTTAATTTTTCCACAAAACACACTCTAGAGAATGGACACGAGGCAGTGGGCCCAACTGAAGGAAAAACAACAGGCGCTGCTGCTGCCCGGGACTGTGTCTGCTGCGGCCCCTCTGAGGACGAGCTTCCTGGTGCTGGTAAGAAGGGACTATTGAATGGGATGCAATGGATAGTGGGGATCTAGGCAGAGCCCGGGGATGAGCTGAGTGATTCTGCTCATCAGTCAATACAAGGCTGCACAGTATAGAAAGAACCTCAAAATGCTTCTCCATCTTCGTTAATATAATACACAGTGGAAGTAGTAAGTTCCAAGGGAAAACACTTGGAAGGATTGGAGCAAGCCCAAGGACACAAGCGGAGGCATTGAGTTATTTGAGGAAATGTTGGCAGAGGGCCTAAGGGGATGAGTTGTATCAGAGAAACTGTAGACTCACTACCTAAAGTTGTTGAAGAACGTGACGGGCACATACACATCAGATTATGCTCGCCAAACATGGTACGCACAGTAGCTCTATCAAAAAATACAACACGCACTACGTTTTCCCATCCCCACACAAAGGTTGGACAGGATGAATAGCTGAGCTGCTCAGCCCAATCCCTACTTATTTCACTTTCCCTTCAAAAATAGGAAAGGCCTCAGGGCAGAGGAACTAAGACTGAAGCCTCTGCGGAGGGACAAATTAGGGGTGTGCTTTCAAGGACAGGACAGTTCCCCATGTGAACAGTAGGACAGCTGTGAGTGACATAGTGGGCTGTGCTGATAACGGTGGGAATTCAATTACAACCTCTTCCCTCAGATCAGCACACACACACACACACCCCTACACACCCACACACACACACCCTGTGTTCCTTCATACCGGTTATAGCCCCATTATTCCTCCCTTTCATTTTTTCTCTCATATACCCGTGCCTTCATTCCAGATGCATCTTTCCCATTCTCTAGGAATGATACAGATGTGTTGCACAGATACACACTTGCACCTTCCCTCCTCACGCAATCATTCTCAGACTCTGCTGTCTACACACTAACCCATAAATAAGCACAACCTTTCACATGGCTAACTTACTTTAGCTCCCTCATTAGAGCTAGCCTAAGCACTCCAAACCTCATATGCCCTGAAGGGAATGCACTTTCAGACACAGTCTTTCTCATCCACATACCCTTCATCCACAGCAGGTTCAGCCCAAAGCCTTCAGCCCTTCGGAGAGCTACGCTTCTGGAGAGCTCAAGCACACTTCTTCCAACACGCTCCGTCTTACTGTTTCACCCTGTTCACATGTATTGTCACACCACACACACACATGTACACCATCATTCACCACCTCCCTTACCAATGTCCAAAACACTCACCAGATATGTCCCAGAAGATATATAAACCCCCACACCTGAATCCCACATAATCACACCACACATACCTCAGATAAAGTGTACCACACACGGCATTCTTTTGACTTCACGTGCATATGTACCTGCAGGCCATGTGCCCACATAGGAATATTGTCATGACAACTCCTACAGACTTCACACACTTACTCTAGTTTTTTATGTTTGAAATTTCTTTTCCCAGGAATTACTCAGTTGCGCAAAGATCTTCCTTGTGTCAAGGTCCCTGAGATGACTCAAAATATCGAGAAAATATACTTCCGTCGAGTCTACCTGAAAAGGGGTGAGACTGTGTCCTGGGGCGGGGCAGAGGTGTTGGAGCCCGCCACCAAGAAGATCAGAGTGGTAGACTGTATTTTTTCTCGACTGGCCCAAAAAAGGTCTGAGGCCTTCTTCATATCGAAAGACCAAAATATGCTTGTTATGAGAAGACCCTCTTACTTCTCAACACCAAAACACCTAACTGAGAGGGAGGCCAGCATAGTCGGCAGAGCCCCACGGGGGAGGGAGCCGGCTGGCCCTGCAGTGGAGCCTCCAGCCCAGGAGCAGTGCTCCAGGGCCAAGATGCCTGAGGGGCTGGGGGGCCTGGACAGCCGCCTCAGGTGCCTGGGCTGCTGCCGGGTTTTCCGCAGCTTGGAGTCCCTGCAGGCACACGTGGAGAATGCCCTCCGTGACGGCTTCAGCTGCCAGGCATTCAACCGTGCCTTTGCTCGGATGCACATAAAGTACGAGAAAATAGCCCGAGCACTGGGAGGAGCAAAATCACAATAAGCTGGACCTCTTTCAGCTCCTCTTTTTTGAAGGACTTGGCTCCTTAGTAACCCCTCAATAAATCTTTGTTTTGCCTCAATTAGTCTGAGTCATTTACTGTTGTTTGTACTCTAATGTATCTTAATGGATGCAAATTAGTTTTAACGTGATAATTTCTTCCATTTTAATCACTGAAATGGTATAGGCTAGAAAGGAGTAGCACACTGGTCCTCTGAGTTTGTACTGAAACAGTAGGGATATATACTTATACTCAGTATGTATACTATGTTCTTGATCAGTTAGGAAGCTGGGTTGGAAAGGCTTACATATGTATACAAAATAATTGGACTTCAATAGAAGTAGACCCAGGCTTAAATTCTTTACCAACTCTTAGCAGCTTTGCACACTTTCGGTCAATGCTCTCGTCTTCAAAGAGGAGAGCACGTTACCTAAAATACCAGGAATTGTAAAGGTAACAGACAGACTCAGGTGCCCTGGTGAACACAAGGCCTGCTCCGTCTCAGCACCAGCCCTGCGCAGTGCTCTCTGGATTCATGACTGTACTGAATATTCACCTGAGGCCTCCAGCCCCTTTCATCTTTAAACTCAGAGAAGCTGGCACTGTTCCATCCTTCCCTTGGTGTTTCCCATCATTTGGCAGAGAGAACACTTTTGTTTTACCTTACTTAGGTATTTCTGCTTGCTCCTCTCAGCAGCAGGAAAGGGCATCCTAAAGCATTCTCTTAAAAATATACATTTTAATTTTCAAAGACGTTGGAACTTCATCACAGGCAGTTTTTACACACTCATTCTCAATTCAATTCCATAGATGCAGAATTCAGTCTCTCCCTAACTCCTCAACACCCAAACCCCAAGGCTGGGGATGCCATGAGAAAGCAACACATCTTGGAGGGGAAAACAAAATACAAAACCAAAGTAATTTGTAAAGTTGAATAAAAAAATGGACGGACCCTTTCTACATCCATTGTTACCTTCAAATTTTCACTTTCCTGATCCACAAACCAATTTTAAACAGAATCTAATTAAAGCTAAAAGAACCAACCAACAGCATATTTGTAAATTATAAAAGTTCGGGAGAAGTAATATTAAGAACTTTCTTCAGCCAACCAGAGAGGAATTATCCGATGGGTAACGGCTTAGTTTCTCCCTCAAAATCAGCCTGATGACAAAACAAAAGATATTTCTGTGTGTGTGTGTGTGTGTGTGTGTGTGTGTGTGTGTGGTACACGGAAAGAAGCTATGCAGCTATTCTAAAGGCGCAAAGCACATACTAATAGCTCACATATTATTTTAGGAACTCCGGGACACTGGCTAAACACTTTTAACAAGTGAGAAATACAATGTAAAAATGTAAGACATCATCAGGTCACTGGCCACAGAGCAAATTGAATACACTGCAGAAATAGGTGCATATGTCAGGAAAATTGAGACTAGATTTAACAAAATTTTAAGAGAATATTTCATATAAAAATGTAACATTCAAAACAAGTCATCAAATGCAGATATGGAAACAGGGGCCCCAAAATTATAATGAAAAGGTAGCGTTGCACAACATGGCGGCAGCAGTCAATAAAAAGCTTGTGCATCCTGACTACATTTTTTTACTTCAATTCTTAACACATTTTCACGGTCAAGATTACAGATGTGCCTTTATTTTTGCACCCCCCACCCCCATCGTTTGTACTTGACTGTTACCTTTAAGCCAAGTCATATGGTCACAATGGGGCAAGTAAAGGACACTTCTGGCCCTGCCTTCTGCTCCACAACACACAGTGAATATATACCTAAAACCTGGACTCACAAAGCTGTTTTTATCTCTATGTCCTTGTGAGGATGATTTAACAAGGCTGCTCAAAATGTCCAGCTGAGAGATTTGAGAATTGCTACTCTTAACTCTGATAGCTTGATGGTATAAGAATAGCTAAAACTATAGACAGAACCAGGGAAATTGAGGAAAAGAAAGGTCCTAGAAACTGCAGGACTTGCTCTGACTGTGAGGATCTATGAACTGCCTGTACTCCCTGGGGGGAGGGTTCTTTCTCCTGCAGAAGCAAACAAATCCTATTAGAGGAAAGACCAGGGGATGGACCTTTGCTCTAAGAAGCATGGGCAGGGGCCTGCACAGGGTGGGCCTCATTGGCTGTCCTCCACCTGTGCCTCGGGTGGGTTACCCTTTGTCGACCTAACACAAAAGTGTACAGAGAGAAACTGTCTCAGTAAGTTCTCAGTAAGATCCTGTTAAAGTGTTAAATCCCCCACACTCTAATTTCCTGGCTAAAAACAAAACAAAACAAAAACCCAGTGAGAAAATTCATTTAAGAAAAATGCTAAAGAACTTTTAATACAGAGTAAGCACACTCTTACATTTCTCAGAAAATTAAGAAAAATTAAAAGAATGGACTGAGCTCATATATATGAATTCTCTATATACAGGAAAGAAAAATGGTAAAATTGCACCAACTCATGCATAGTGGTTTTCTGGGCAATTTCATGAGGTATCTCTAGTTATTAAAGTAATTTCAACACCTCAGTAATGTACAACCTGCAGAACATTAAATTTGCATAGAAAATTAAAAGCATTCACTGTTGTATTATTTGCTGGCCATTTCTTCCAAAACTATCAGCTATCCTTTCTGCATTCTCATTTCTTTTATCTAAGACTTTAAGCGAAATGGATCTGAGAACCGAAACATCAGGCTTGCAAAGTGGCCTTTACAATTCAAAGGAAGAGTTACACGTATTCTCCGTTTATATGTCCCCCAAACTGTCCTCAAATACCTGTGACATGTATATTGTCTTTTCCAGGTAAGTGTAAGTTGACTAATAACTTTCTTCCTGTAAAATAATTTTTTCTTTTTTCTCCTATTTGTATAACACCTAAAGTATATTTCTTGGATGAAATAAAATCTGTCTTTTTTCTAAACCCACGTACCAAGTTCAGTGCATTGCAAGCAGCCTCACATCTATGTATGTAAAAGATCCTAACAGAAAACCCACCTACTGGGAAAGCATACTTTTAAGGGACAGAATAATTTATTTTAAAATGAACATTACATCATGATAAAATAAATTGTAAGGTTCTATAACAATGTTCTTAGGAACCACAGAAAGCAGTCTTAACATTTTGCCATGTGCTGTATAAAGAAAAGGAAAAAAAAGTTACCTTTTTGTGTAAGGCATGAAATTCGCTATACCTTTTTTCAACAAAATGTTTTCTTCCATTCATTAGCACTTCTATCTTAAACACCTAAGGAAAAAATTAAAAAGATTAATTCCACCAGTTCAAAACCCTCAAGTGTCTGATGTGGTCAGTTTGTGACCATGATATATTTCATCCCTTTAATTACAGTAGCTGATCCCCCAAAACCCAAAAGGCTCAGGAGACCCTCACCCAACAGCACTGATTAATGAGCACTCCAGCCAAACGCTCACTCGCCAACTGCAGGATCCCTGCAAACGTGTCTCAACACAGAAACTTAAATGTATTAAAATGCTCCTTAACTTCTTAATCAGAGAACACTTGCCCTGCAAAAATTATTTCACCAGATGGTGATGGAACTGAAGTAAAAGTGTGACACAATCAGTGCTGATTGACTGGTAAAAATCGCAGGCCTGCCACCTTCCATGACGGACACGAGGATAAAGGCCGCGCCGTGTCACCTAGAAGATGGTCATGCAAACAGGAGTGCATTTTCGGTTAATTTCTCCCTAACCTGCATATTCATCTCTAGCCTCAGCTGGGCTTATAATGCTGTTTGCAAAAGAGGGAAAATGTAGGAAAGGTTCATTTTCCCCTGCGTGATACAAGTGACAGCTTGTGCTCCCAACTCCAGAAGGTTGAAAACCCAGATGAAAAGGCTTTCTGGATTTACAGTGTTTTTTATATTGTATAACTTCTCCTAATTCATGGCATAAAAATTTTTAAACATGTTTGCCATTACAGATAGAATGGCTTAGAATAGTTTGTAGTTTTTAATTTTTAGAACTCATCAACACTTATGAAGAAATGAGTTTTCAAACCATGAAAAGACATGGAGAAACCTTAAATGCATATTACTAAGTGAAAGTAGCCAATCTGAAAAGGCTACATACATACTGTATGATTCCAACTATCTGACATTCTGGAAAAGGAAAACTAGAGAGAGACAATAGAATAGTGGTTTCCCACAGGCAGGAAGAGGAAAAAGAGATGAATAGAGCACAGAGGATTTTTAGGGCAGTGGAAATACTCTATGGTATTTTAATGTCAGATATATAAAACCCATAAAATGTATGGGTTCATACAACAGCAAGAGGTAGGGTAAATTAGGTGTTAATGTAGGTTCATCAGTTGTAGCAAATGTAGTATGGAGTGTTGATAATGGGGGAGACTGCATGTGTGGGGGTAGAGGAGATTTGGGCTATCTCTACCTTCCTCTCAGTTCTTTTCTAAACCTTAAACTGCTCTAAAAAACTAAAGTCTTTATTAAAACACTCATCAATATCACATGTGATAACAATAAAGGAAATCAAATGTGATATCCTAAGTTCAATATATTTTGCACAATTAAAAAGCTTTTGATTTTGTGACATTAATAAGTAGAAATTAAAAATACTGGTGGTGTTTCTAAAAACATTCATGTAAATAGTGTCATATTACTACTGAAAGGTGGACTTGAGAGTATGAGGTACATAAAAGTAATTCCATAATGACATGCCGTGTTCACTTGTGTTTCTTTTGTGTGTTTTCAAAGCAGACAAAAGTAACACATTAGATGGAGTTGCATTTATTCAAAATACAGGTAGGTAGGTAGGTCAGTAGATATAATCCCAATAGCTCTAAATTCTTTGAGCTTTCTGCAGTTCCTCTAAGAGGTCAGTGTTGACATTTGTAAATTAATCTCAGCATTTAGAAGGCGGGTTTTCATGTAATAACATCTACAAGAAGTCCAAAAAATTGGAAACCATAGGATAGGCTGCTTTAAAATCCCATTTTCCTTCTGTTTCTACACTCCTTGTGTACTCTTACGTTTTAAGTAGTTTAGCAAACCCTTTTCTGATCATAAAATGAAACCATAGTACAAAACCAGAAAACAAAATTCCCTTTCAACCAGAAATAGTGTCTAATAATCTGAAAAATACTATCAATACGTTAAAACATCCAGAACGACTAGAAACATAGTGAAGATACTGTGTGTACTTCACTTTTCTAATATTAAAATTAAAACTAATGATACTTATCTGAATCCGTGTCTACATTGTTGGCTACGAGAAAAGCGTCATCATCCTCATTCCTGTGTCAGTTTTTTCCTCTGTGATTTTTCTGTTTGTCATTATCATTAATTCAGTTAGTTGGTGCCTTGATTTAGCTGCCTATATGTTTCTTGTAACTGGGGTCCATTTCTTACGTTTGCCCATTTATAGACTATCAAATCTAGGAAAATTTTAACCATGACTGCCCCTCCCTGGCGCTGCGTCCGCGACCCCCGGCGTCCCCGGCCACACCCCTGTCCCGGCCCCGCCGCGGGCCCGCTGCACTGTGGGTAGGCGGCGGCCGCGCCCCCATCCCGGCCCGCCGCAGGCCCGCTGCACTGTGGGTGTGACACAAGCCACCATCCCGCGGGCCCGAAGCACTGTGGGTAGGCGGCAGCTGTGCTGAGGAGCCGCCGCGGCGGCGGGGAGCGGGCGAGGCTGCGCGCGCAGGAGATGGCTTAGAAGCAGAAGCACAGCGGGCGGGTGAGGATCTGGCACTCCGTGGTGGGGGACACGCTGGGCGTCGGCACCTTCGGCAAAGTGAAATTGGATCACATCAACTAACAGGTCATAAAGTGGCCGTTAAAATCTTCAATGGAAGATTTGCAGTTTAGGTGATGTTGGAAAAATAAAACGAGAAATTCAAAATCTAAAACTCTTTCGTCATCCTCGTATTATTGAACTATACCAGGCGATCAGCACCCCAACAGATTTTTTTGTGGTCATGGATTATATATCCGGGGGTGAATTATTTGACTACATCTGTAAACATGGGCGGGCTGAAGAGCCGGGAGCCAGGCGGCCCTTCCAGCGGGTTCTCTCTGCTGTGGATTACTGTCAGGCCTACGGTTGTTCCCCGAGACCTGAAACCAGGGAATGTGCTGTTGGACGCACCCATGAATGCCGAGACAGCAGATTTTGGATTAGCCAATATGCTGTCGGATGATGAATTTCTGAGATCTAGTCGTGGATCTCCCAATTATGCAGCACCTGAAGTCGTCTCAGGCAGATTGCGTGCGGGTCCTGAAGTTGGTATCTGGAGCTCTGGTGCTATTTTGTATTCTCTTCTTTGTGGCACCCTTCCAGTTGATGATGAGCATGTACCTACATTATTTAAGAAAATCCGAGGGGGTGTTTTTCATATCCCAGAATATCTCAATTGCTCCATTGCCACTCTCCTGATGCATATGTTGCAGGTTGACCCCTTGAAAAGAGCAACTGTCAAAGACAAGAGAGCATGAATGGTTTAAACAAGATTTTCCCACTTACTTTTTCCCGAAGACCTCCTATGATGCTAACGTCATTGATGATGAGGCTGTGGAAGAAGTGTGTGAAAAATTTGAGTGTACAGAATCAGAAGTAATGAACAGTTTATATAGTGGTGACCTTCAAGACCAGTTTGCAGCGGCTTGACAATCGGAGAATGATGAACCAAGCCAGTGAGTTCTACCTTGCTTCTAGTCCCCCAGCTGGTTCTTTTATGGGTGATAATGCCATGCATATTCCCCCAGTCCTGAAACCTCATCCAGGAAGGATGCCGCCTCTTGTAGCAGACAGCCCTAAAGCAAGATGTCCATTGGATGCACTGAATACAACTAAGCCCAAATCTTCAGCTGTGAGAAAAGCCAAGTGGCATCTTGGAATCCGAAGTCAAAGCAAACCATGTGACATTATGGCTGAAGTTTACCAAGCTATGAAGCAGCTGGATTTTGAGTGGAAGGTAGTGAATCAAACCATCTTCGTGTAAGAAGAAAAAATCCAGTGACTGGTTATTATGTGAAAATGAACTTACAACTTAACAACAGAAGCTATCTTTTGGACTATAAGAGCATTGATGATGAGGTAGTGGAGCAGAGGTCTGGTTCCTCAGCACCTCAGCGTTTTTCTTCTGCTGCTGGCTTATATAGACCAAGATCAAGCTTTGATTCTCTAACTGTGGAGAGCCATTCACTTTCTGGATCTCTCACTGGCTCCTCGACTGGAAGCACATCGTCTTCAGTTCCACCTCACCTGCGCAGTCACACCATGGATTTTTATGAAATGTGGGCCAGTCCGATCATTACATTAGCCCATTGGTAATTCTTCCCTAGTTTCTATATTTCTGTTATTGCACTGTGAAAACCATATACATTCTTTAAATTATTTTACCAATGGATATCACATATTCTGAAATATTGATTGACAGACATGAATATCTCCAGGAGACACTCAATGCCATTGAAATTACTGAAAACAAAAAAGTCTGAATCTATTTACCCATAGACACCTGTAGTTCTATTTTGCCTGTGATAAATTCACATAGGCAGTATTTTTAAAAGGTGAAATTGATGAAGACTATTGTTAATTTAAAATTGTGAGTTCACTACTGATGATTAATACACCTTCACTGGTGAACCATTTTAATCAAAGTTTGGTTTGGTAACACCTCTTTACTGTTTACTTCCTAAATTTCAGCAGGCTTTAAGCTGTGCTTATACACCCAGTTCTCTTACACATGATTAGAAAAATCAAACAACCATTATTAGTAAGATAGTATTTAACTGTTGAAACCTTAAAAGGCTGTCCCCCAAATTTCAGAAGCTAAGTTCTCCTAGCAGTTCTGGAAGATATTGCTTAGTGTTTAATAGAAGGGCTGTCATCCTGAAGCAAGTAACTATGACATCCAGTTCCTGAAAGATGGCTGTAACGGACTAGAGGTTTTATCCTGAGATTTCTCCAGGTAATATAGTTATCTTAAGAGCCTTCAGGGTTCTACTCAGTATTGGAACATTTGGAATTGCAACAACTTTTGTCTTTTCATAAACTTAAATCATTTTAAAACATGCCTTCAAAAAAAAAAAAGAAATTTTAACCATGATTTGCCACTCTCCCCAAGGTTCCTCTCATTTGAGTATTTTACTTACACATGTATTTGGCGTATTTTTTTCTTTGTATCTTTTTGTGTTTAATTTTTGATAGTTTGTATTGCTGTGTCATCAAGCCCACTAATTTCTTCTACTCTGCCTAATACATTCTAAATTCCACCCAGTGTATTTGTTTAGTTTTTATCTTCTAGAAGCATCTTTTCTTGAGTCTTTTTAATGTCTTCTGTGTCTCTACTTAATATTTTCAATATTTAGTTTCTTGAAAATGTGGATTATCACAATAACTATTTTCATGTCCTATTATATTCTATTATCAGTTTAGGATCATTTGTGGATCAATGATCTCTGCATGCCTGTTAATTTTTGTTTGGATACCAGGCATTATGAGTTTTACATATTGGATGTTGGAGTTTTTGGATTTTATTTGTTTATTTGGTTTTTGTTGGCCCCCTTAACTTATTTTGCCTATCTCTACTTCATTCCTCAATGGTAACCATCAGTTTGCTGTCTGTGTAAGTCTATTTCTGTTTTATTTATTTTATTTTTTTAAGATTCCACACAGAAGTGAAATCACATAGTATTTGTCTTTCTCTCTCTGACTCATTTCACATTCCACACATAATACCCTCTAAGTCTATCCATATTTTCACAAATGGCATGATTTCATTCTTCCTCATTGTTGAGTAATATTCTAGCATGTGTGTGTGTGTGTGTGTATTTCATATCTTTATCCATTCATCTGTGGATTGAACACTTCAATTGCTTCCCTATCTTGGCCGTTGTAGAAATGCCAAACACAGGGGTGCATATAACTTTTCAAAGTATGATTTTGTTTTCTTCATGTAAATTTCCAGAAGTGGAGTTACTGGGTTGTATGGTGGTTCTCTCCTTAATTTTTTGAGGAACCTCCATATCATTTCCCATAGTGGGAATAACAGTTTACATTCCCACCAACAGTGCATGATGGTTCCCTTTTCTCCACATCTTCATCAACACTTGTTATTGTCTTGTTGATACTAGCTATTTTGACTAGTGTAAGGTGATATCTCATTGTGGTTTTTATTTGCATTTCCCTAATTATTAGTGATACTGGGCATCTTTTCATGTGTCTGTTTGTCTTCTATATGTCTTCCTTGGAATAATGTCTATTCAGGTCCTCTGCCCATTTTTTAATCAGATTATTAGTTTTCTTTTTTTGGTGTTGAGGTGGAGGATATTACAGTTTTTAAGTTATTATACATATTCTATTCTAGAGATTTTTTCCTAGGATATGTTTAAGTTTATCTGGAAACATATTTCTCTTTTTGGTCTGACCTTTAAACATTGTTAGATGGGAGCAAAGTTACATTTCTTTCAGAGTTCCGGGGTTAAATTACCCCTTTCCCTGTATGTAGGAAAGACAATTCTTTGTACTCTAATCAGTGCCTCCTGATTCATGAGTTTTCCACCCTGGCCACTAGGTACAGGAATTGTTCATGGCCACTTGTCAACTATAGACACTATCTCTCTCCTCTGTTTCAGGGCTTAATTTTTCCTAGCCTTGATTAATTTCATCACATATATTTTCTTTTTATCCTCAGCTGAATATCTGAGTGGGACATGTCTCAAGACTTCTGTGTGCAACTCTGTTTTCTTGTTGTGCCTTACAAACTATCCTGGAGAAGGTTCTATGTACTCTTGAAAAGAATGTGTATTCTGCTGTTTTGGGATGGAATGGTCTATATATATATATGTTAAGTCCATGTGGTCTAATGTGTCATTCAAAGCCACTGTTTCCATATTGATTTTCTGTCTATGATCATTCCATTGATATAAATGAGGTGTGAAGTACCTTGCTGTGATTGTATTACTGTCAGTTTCTCTGTGTCAGTTAATATTTGCTTTATATATTTAGGTGTTCCCCCATTGGGTGTGTATTTACAATTTTTCTAACTTCTTGCTGGACTGAACCATTTACCATTGTGTAGTGTCTTTCTTTGTCTCTTCTTATTGTCTTAAAGTTTATTTTGATTAAAAATACTGCTACCCTGGCTTTAAAATTTTTCCATTTATGTGAAGCATCTTTTTTCCATTCCTTCACTATCAGTCTTTCTTTAAGTATGAAGTGAATCTTCTGTGGGCAGCATATAGATGGGTCTTGGTTTTTTAATCCATTCTGTCACCCTATGTCTTTTGATCAGAACACTTAGTACATTTACATGTAGAGTAATTATTGAGAAGAATGTCCTTACTACCATTTTGTTAAATGTTTTCTGGTTGCTTTTGTAGTTCTCTGATTCTTCTCTTGCTTTCTCCCTTTGTGCATGATGACTTTCTTTAGTGCTATGGTTAGATTCATTTCTCTTTATTTTTTTGTGAAGCTGTTATGGGTTTTTGGTTTGTGGTTACCATGCATTTCATATATGACATCCTACATATATAACAGTTTGTGTTAACCTGATGGTCACTTACATTTGAACACATTCTAATAGCGCTACATGTTTTTACCCTCCCTTCTGCATGTTTTATGAGTATGAAGTCTTATTTTACACTGTTTTAACTAATTTTTATATGTAATTTATTTTTCTACTTTTGTATTTTAACCTTCCTAATAGCCTTTTAAAAACTACTGTACTATCTTTATTATATGTTTGCATTTACAAGAGAAAATTTTCCCATTCATAATTTTCTTCTAATCATGGCCTTTTCTTTTCCCCTGCAACATTTCTTTTAGGGCCAGTTTACTTATATTTATCTGAGAAACTCTATCTCTCTTTGAATTCTGAATGATAACCTTGGCGGGTAGAGTATGTTCTTGGTTGTAGGTTTTTTTCCTTGTACCACTTTTAATATATCATGCCACTCCCTTCTGACCTATTTCTGCTGAAAAATCAGCTGGTAGCTTATGGGGTTTCCCTTGCACATGACTCATTGCTTTACTCTTTCTGCTTTTCAGATTTTCTCTTTATTGTTAATCTTTGACATTTTAATTATTGTGTCTTGGCATGGACCTTTTCTGTTCATCTTGTTTGGGGTTCTGTGTACCTAAACCTGGATATTTGTTTCTTTCCCAGGTTAGGGAATTTTCAGCTGTTATTTCTTTAAATAATATTTTTACCCCCCCCTTCTCTCTTCTCCTTTTAGACTCCTATAATCTAAATATTAGAATGTTTGATGTTGTCACAGGGGGCCCTTAACCTATCCTCATTTCTTTGTGTTCTTTTTCCTTTCCTCTCTTCAGCGTGAGCACTTTCTATTACTCTGTCTTCAATATCACTGATCCATTCTTTGCATCCTCTAATCTGCTCTAGATTCCCTCCAGTGTATTTTTCTTTTCCTTTATCTTCTTGAACTCTCATTGGTTCTTTTTGTATACTTTCTATCTCTTTGTTGAAGTCCTCTCTTAGTTTATCCACTCTTCTCTCCAGTCCAGTGAGCGTCTTTACAACAATTACTTTGAACTCTTTATCAGGTGGATTGTTTCATTCCTTTCATTTAGTTCTTTTTCTGAAGTTTTGTCTTATTCTTTCATTTGGACCATATTTCTCTGTTTCCTCATTTTGTTTGACTTTCTGTTTGGGTTTCTATGAATTCAGTGAAATGACTACCTCCCTCACTCTAAGGAGCAGCCTTGTGTAGGAATTCCCCTGGTTAGACTGTGGGTGACTTGTGGTTTGGGATGGCTGGGCGGCTGGGGCCTGCATGTGTGCGGGCCAGGGCTGTCCTAGTGAGTGCCATCTCAGGCAGTTCACTCTGAAGTGGCCAGAACCAAGGGTGTGTGGTCCAGGGGTGTCCCAGTAAGCACTGGGCCAGGAAAGCATCAAAAGGGCTTCTGGGGCCAACGGGGTCCTATCTGGGAGTGTCGTGGTGCATGCTGGGCTTGGAGTACACTGGCAGGTGTGGGGCATGAACCCAGGAAGTCTAGGAGAATGTGCCAGCCCTGGGCATAATGAGTTCTTGCTGAGCCAAGGGAGTGTGACTAGGGGAATCCTGGTGAGCACCTGGTAGGGCATGTCATGGGGGCTGCAGGTACATGGACGGAGGCATTCAGGTGAGCATTGTACCACTGTTATCTTGGTGAAATTGCTGGATTTCAGGTAGAGACTTTTGGGCATGGCTGGGGATAGAGTGGCTACCTGGAGGAACCTCCATGTATGTGATGGGAATATTCTCCCATCAGCACTATCAATGTGGGGGCTATAAACATCAGTACTCCCCAGCACCTCTGATCCCTGAGAGGGTTCAAATAGATCCCCCATGCTTGGCAGGTGCTCTAGTTCTGAAATGGATTTCTTTCACTTATAGTTGCCCTTTTAACTGTATTTTTTTTTCTTCCTGTGCCCCAGGACAGACAGATCTACATGGGGTCCATCAATGATATCCCTCCTTGCCACAGGTTGCTGTTGTGGGGATGGAATTCCTGTCTCTCCTGCTGTTTGTTTATGTGGTCTCTCTATTCCTTATTGTGCTGAAGGTGTTCACTCAGCCCTCACCTTTTCTGCAGGAGGAATTGCTCTGTGTATAGATTTAAATTTGGAGTGTAGGTGGGAGGATGTGGGCTCTGGGTCTTTCTGTGCCACTGTCTTGGACATCCTTCCTAGAGTGTATTTTCTTCTTTTGTTTCATTCAGTTTAACTTACCTTGGACACAGATCCTGAGACAGAGTTTAGCTTACACATTTTTTATTTGGGAAATTCCCTGAGGACAGTGGGAGGATGAAACAACATTGGACAGGCGGAGAATTTGAACTGTGACACAGGCCTAACCATAGCCTCTGTTCACACCATGGAGTGCTCGGAGCTAGAGCAGCTCTTCAGAATCATCCCGAGTTGGGCAGTGATGGCCTTTATCCTCTGGATGGATTGGTTATTGGATGTAGACACCTCGGATAGGGCATCCCTTTGACGAGGCTGCTCTTCACAGTGGAAGCAGTCTCTGAAGGGGCCACATTGTATCTGCTGACTCCCTGTAGCTGGGACAGCAAATGATTTTTTGAAGCAGGATCTGGAAGGCACCATATTCTGTTCCCACAGAATATTAGTGATATATTTATGAATATTCTAGTATGTCCTTTCTACTCCACCAGATAATATAAAAGCCTTGCCCCTGTGAAGGTTTTGTTCAAAGTGTCTCTCCTTAACACTTTGACTTATGATACTCAAAGCTTATGTTGTGATTTGAAATAATAAGTACATGGAGATATCAGAGAATAAACACAGTGGATGCCACTACAATAATCCCTGTGGTCTCATTTTTAAATTGCTTTATTTTATTTACAAAATGAAGAAAATTAGCAAATGAAAATACTATAGAGAAAAGTCATCACAAAAAAAGTAAAATTATTCATATACCCTTTAACAGGAACATTTTCTGAACTAATTTCATCTGTTCAGCGTATTTCCCTACTTTTTTGTGTTTTCAATGTCTATCTTGCATATGTTATAGAAAACATGACACATTTAACTCTCTAGTGTTAGAAATTTATTTTTTAATATTATAAATTTACAAATAATTGTTTATATCCATGTTGGCACATGTATTAGTTTTTTTTTTAATTGGGAATGAATATCCTGTCCTTTCTCTTATTTAAGTGGTATGCTCAAGAATTTTGGTTCATTTCATGTTTTTAGAGTTAAAGACCCAAAATAGACTTGTGCCCAGCTGAAGAATACTAACGATGTTTCATGGGGTGAGAACCAAATAGAAATGTCATAAGCTATAGACCTTTGTTCATCTATCAAAGACTCCAAAGGCAATAGTGTGTGTGCACTAAAGGCAGATAGCATGAAAATATGAGGAGATAAGTATATTTCATAGAGATGAATTTAAAAATTAATTTTATGACTTTATGATAGATAATTTCAAATTTCTATTTTTCCCATCACTTTGAGTAAATAAATGCAAAGAAAAAAATAGGAAAGTTTATCCAGAGTTTATAAGATCTGCTAGAGTTTGGTGAGGACATTAAAACAGAATAGAAATACCTAACATAAAAATGTATCTGGAAACAAAGTTGGATACTAACATTTAGTGAAAGGAGTTTCTCTTACAATGGAAAATAAAAGAGTGACCTCATGGTCTAGAACACTTGAATTTTAAATGTCTAGAAATCTAAAAAAAGCTTGTCAAAAATTTAAATATCTGTGGCTAAAGCAAACAAAACAGTCATCTTTAATCATTTGAAACATTTATTTTCTTAGGGATTGTATGTGCATGATCTATGAAAATTGTCTATCTTTGGATTACACATACATTATTGAAGCATGATGATTGTTAGTGGGATAAAACAAGTTTCCTTATACAGTTTTAAGTATGTATGACTTTTAAAAAAGCCAGCAAAAAAGAAAAATGTTTCCATTTTTAAAAATTATAGCTATGTGTGATCCAAACTCCTTTTTTCTTTTTTCCTGCTGTTATTCCTCACATCTGGTATGGATTAAACATCTCTAGGCCCCTGGTCTTTAACCCTAAGTTGCTGAACAGGAATCTGATAGCCCATTCCTCTCTAAATTCTGTATTTATAGAAAGGAAAGAAAAATACTCAGCTTCCTCCAACATTTTAGCAGTCTTTTCTTTCCACTAAAATGTCGCTTTTTTCATGATGTTTACTTAGATTACCCATTGCATAGTTACACACCCGAGGTGGACAGAATATTGACCCAACAGTCCTTCTTAGAGCAGGCACATAAAAATCAACAGGATATAAACAACTTCATAAAGAATGAAGAAGTTCCAATAGGGATAAAAGAAACTGGGTTTGATTACCTTGATATCTCAAGGAAAGCAAAATATGTATCTTAAAAAAAATCTTTCTGCAAGTAATCTGTTTACATAATTGTTGACTATTACAGTTGCTGTATGTAATATGTTTGTTCTAATGGAAATAATTTGCATTGATAAAATTGGAAAGGTTCTGCTTTGATAATTTCTACAATGAGATTGTACTGGTTTAGAAATTTTGTTGAGCTTTTCTGGTAACAAGTTGTTGCTAAATTGTTAGCTAAAACCTTGTTAAAAGAAGGGCTGCCAGAGAGGAGTCACATTGCTGCACACATAGGCTTATGTTGTGGCTTTTGGCAATGATGTTTGGAAATAAGGCAGCCAATGTGTTCCTGTTATTTCTCCTTGAACACAGAAAACCTCCTCATAACCATTGTGGTTTCACTTGCACTGTGTCTATTACACAACTTCCCAAGCTCTCACTCTTCACCAGGAACCTGAGGATTGATGTTTGTTTTGGCTTACTAGAGCTATGATCCAACAAGATGTGTTTAGCCTAAGCATTTTATGATGATCAAGGGCTCTGTGCTGCTTTTTAACTCACCACTCTGCTCATTTTATTCTTTATGTCTATTTTCCAAGTTTCCCTTCTCTTCATCCTGTGTTTCTGCATAATGGGTGGATATAATTCAGTTCCTCAAAAGCACTGAGCCGTCATCTATGCTTACCAGTCCCTGGATCCAGTTGCTGTGTGCACATGTGGAAAGGGCTTAGTTCTGGCTTAGGCTCTTCCACTAGCCTTTGTCATTGCAACCAGATCCCTTAAACCTGTAGCATTGAGTAGGGCACACAGTGAAAAGCAACATATGAGCCTTCTTGACTCTGAAGACTAACTAATGCTTATAGTTTTTGTGTTTTCTTTCTGTTTAGGATTTTAATGAAAGGGAATGAATAGGAACACTCTTGATTTTATCATACACTAGGAACTTTGAATTTTATTCTTAAACCAGGACTTTGAGGGGAGAATTTATTAAAGCTGTCATAAAGCCCCTTGTTTTCATAAGACCGCAGGCATCAATAATGTGTCCAAGATAAACTAGACTTTACACTTTTATCATCTCTAGGACTTAAGAGATGTCATCTTTCATATCAGTCCATTTCCCAGCAGAAAACACTGCACTAACAAGGGGCAATTGGCATGAGCTTAATAAAGGGGATTTTTTTTAATTTAACTAAATTATTGTTAGCTTTGGAGAGAGAAAATTATCTTTCTTGTGAACAATTTGATTAGAAATTCAACCATGCCTGGGTCATGTTGAAGGCAGTACAGCACAGAAAAGACAATTAATTACTTTTTTAAGCATCTTATGTAGCATCTTATTATGTTGATAGTGACCTCAATGGAGGCGGTGACGACTATGGGTGAATGTTGAAACCACTCTGTTGTATGTGTGAAACCATCATAAGATTGTATATCAATGATACTTTATTTTAAAAAAATTCAGCCATGCCTTCATTTTTGTTTTTGTTGCTTTTTCTTCAGTTAAATACATTACAATTAAATTGAATACTTTTAAATAAAAATAGAACCTATGAGCTCAATTTTATAAAAGCACATATATCCTTCTTTCTATAAATATACCAAAAAGGACTTCACCAATATTTACCTAATGTTAACAAGTAATTTTTGAATTTAAGATGTTTCAAAATTGTATATATTTTTATTTTCTGCATCATTTGAGTTTGATAATAAGGTATAATTTTTGCAAAAAACTACATTAACTTAAAAAATAGATCTGAACAAAATTATGTAAAGATGTAAACAGTTAATTCCAGGTGGTGGAATGAAGGATTTTAAAAAGCTAATGGAAACCATCAGGGAAGGTGAGTGAGTCCAGGGCTAATGATAGTAGGAAGCTGCTCCTCTCTGCAGGTGTGACAGGGCTGGAGGGGAGAGCTAGAGGGTGGCTGGGCAGGGTTTGTGGCCCTGGGAGAGTAACACCTGTACTGACACCCGGCTGCCTCAGTGGGAAGGGAGCTGGGGAGTAAGTACCAAAAGGCATTCTCCTCCCACACTCTGATCTGTGATAGGAAATCACTGTTAAAACATGACCAAACTAAAGGATACAAAAGGTCTTTGTCTTTGTCCACAGAGAACAAACTCCTGTGGCACAAAACAAGGCAAAGATACTTGGAAAGGGGACATGAAAGGGCAGATAAGGAATGACCAACACATGTGTGAGCTGAAGCTTTAAACCTGAAGATCTCAGTTCTTTGCTGCTCCATGATTCTGCCTATCCCTGAAACGTAGCTATCTGCCATACTTGAAATATATTTATGCAATTTCTTATATGGTCTTACTGTAGAATGTTAAGTCTGATTTATCATTTCCATAATGGTGTATTTAAAACTTGTTTTAGAATCTTTATTTGCATTTTTTTTAGTATTGATAGCTCCTTGTGTACCTTGTGTAAATGGAAATATCACAAGTGTTTTGAGTGATACACAAAAACTAATCCAGAAAAGTTGAGTTTAGGATTGCTCAAGTTTTTTATAGTCAGAGAATAAACAGGATCTGATTTGCTCTCCTTCAGGATTAAGATTAATGTCATGTTATTTTCTTGTTTGTGTAAATCTGTAGATTGGAATTTAGGCAGGGGCTTAGTTTAAGTTCTGGGAATCCTAAGGAACATTTATTTGTTTGTTTCTGAAAATATATATAATGCCACAGAAACATACAATATAGAATATCAGGGGGAAGGGATAGAGGTATTTTTTTGTCCCCTCATCATGGATGGGTCTCTGTGAGAAGTAGATATAATACAGTGATTTTTCTGAAAAGTGGCAAAAACTGCTTGCTTTTACCGAAACCTTATCAAAGAACATGTCTCTCCATATTACTAGGGAGGATACTGCTTGACAGGTGACACTCATACTTCAGTGAAACAATTGTTTGGAAATGAATAAAGAACTCTGTTTCATACCATACCTCATTGCCACATGGTTCCTATTTCTCTTGTATTTTCATCAATTTCTCCTACATTACACAGTTTAATGTGATTTATTGTCCATTCATAAAATTCATTTAACTACATTCATCAGTATGAAGTCATTTAGCAGTCTTATTTAAATTTCAAAAAAACAAAATATTTTATTATTAACAAAACAGTTCTCATAGAAGTATAGAAAATTAGAATGTGGCTATGAACATAGCTAAGAAAATTAGATTATAAGCAAGACATTTCTGGCAAAAATAAAAGACACTATTGATAAAAACAATGGTAAGAATATACGTTAAACAGTGAGCCACAGACTCTTTGCTTTTTAATTAGTAGAACCAGGAAATACAGATATTTGTCCCATGGTATTTACAAAAGCATTTTGCAGCATTACTGTCTAACTGAAAAGGGAAAATTGATCCAATTACTATTCTGATTGTTGTAGGACATTCCAATGGACATATTGTACATAGAACATAGGCCTAAAGAGAGAGTAGTAACAAAATAAATACATAAGGATTTCTTTCAAAATAATTAATTTCTTAGGAATTGATGTCCATATAGCTATTATTTTCAACTCAGAAATTCCAGCAGACCCACAGTCCAATGGAGCCATGGTGGGAATTTTCACTGAAATATTTGTGATTTGTTTCTGTTGGACCTGGATATTCAGCCCATTAACTGTGTGGCTATCTGATATATCAGGTTTCTCCACACTGTGATTCAGTAAACTTCCCTCTTCAGAATTCTTTGATGTGTATTGTTTTTTCAAGTCCTTTTCTGGAAATTTTATATATCGACAAATGGCAGTTTTTAGGATTAATTTTCAACATTAACCTAAACTAAGACATTTAGGAGCTGTACCATATGTTAGAATGTTCACATTACAATGAATGTGGTATTGGAAGCAAATCTAACTTTTTAAGACACCCTTTAAAACTGGAGTTTCCATGTTTAACAATAGTTGTTCCTAGTTATGACAAGTTGAACCAGTTACAAAAAATGCAAACTTGCACACAGTCTCAGTTATGGCTCCTCAAACACCAGAGTAAAATAGCATTAACTCTTTGTTCATATTTCTTCTGTCAGACAAAGTACTTTTTTTGACCACTAACTGAAAACTGAATTGGTTGAGAATTACTGAACTATTTGTATTGTATTAAAATGATTTCACTTTATCATTATGATAGATTTGTCACTAATTTAAATGACAATATTTTTCTATTTCATCAATATATACTCAACCCTAAATATGATAACTGCCACATAGTAAGAAATAAGTAAATATTTGTTGAATAAATGATAAGTGATTTTTAAAAATTGAATGATTTTGGTTCTAGTATTCTTCATACTTGTTTTCTCCAAAACAATGTTTTCTTTAAAACAATGAATGATAATGGAAGATATTACACAAAATTAAGATGACATAACAAGTATTCAAATTAAGCAACCTAGTAAAATTTATAAAATGCAGTAAAAACTTAGATGTAATTGTATTTTTATGAAAATTATGCTTTATAATTTAAGTTAAACAGATTTGGTGTTCTCTACTGTGCTAAAAAAAATATGATGGATGTAATTAGAGTATAGCTGTCTTGACACAACTTGGTAATTTTATTGATAAGAATTTAAATGACTAAGCCATAAGAAATGAAAAAATATGCATCCTGTTTTACCAATTATTTTCACCAGGACAAATATATTAGTGTAACATTTAGTTTGAACTCTTACATTGTCTTGCCAATGGGTTTCAGCCCCAAACAAGGTCACTGTGGACTCAGTGAGACCGAGGAATGACAATGGAACATTCTTGGGGTAAAAGGGTTTATTACCCAACTTTGTTCTTCTGGTGATAGGTCCAGCACTGGGATCATGTTTGCATCCAGCAGTCTGCAGATCTGTAATCCTCCTTGTCACTGCCTCTGCCTAGAGAATGGGGCAGAGTTCTTTAGTGACTCAGTCAATAATAGCCTAGGAGTGTGGGAGCATTAGTCTAGTAGTAGGCAGTTACATCATCAAGTAGTTTAGGGTCAGGTGAGGATCCTGGCCATAGGATACATTTTCCCCACCTATGTTTTTCTCCCTTGTCACATTCACTACTTTGGTTAATAATATGTTGATTTTATTTGCATTTTCCAGTATTATTTCCTTTTTAGTTATTTGAGCTGATGGTACATGAAAAGTTAAAATATCTAAAATTGGTCATAGTAAAAAAGAGCCTTTAAATGGATTTCCAGTGTAATTATAATTATCAAAATTACATTTTTCTCATTCAATATTCTGTCATGTTTTCTTTCAAATTTTGATTGGTTAAGCACCATGTTTAATATTGCCTTTTCACAGGATGAAAAATAAAGTGTTCCATAGAGGGGGAAAACTGCAAATAAGAAAGCCTGTGCCATATTTGCATTCATTAGAGAGATAATTAGCTGAAAATCATAAGATGGTATTCAGTGAATACCACTTTTTCATGCTTGTGACAAATGGTTTTATGAGGTAAAGGCCAGAAAGCTGGTAAAGTACAAATTGTAATGTTAGTAGTAAAAAAGATCCACAAAAAATAGGACTGCTGCCTGTGGGTTTTCATATAATTTAGTGATGCTATTACCTGAAAACTCTTTTTGGTATTTTCAGCAAAGGCAATAATGAACCAACAAGATAACTTTTCCAAACCTATGATTTTTCTGAATGTATTTGATTTGTGCTCTATACATAGATATAATTGTGTATTTGTAAAACTGGTAGCCAGCTAAACACAATATATTAAGGAAAAAGCTAGAGCATCAAAAAAAATTTCTACCTTTACAGGAAAAGCAAGACTTGGGTCATTAGACTTTAATAGCTTTTAATGTCTTGGGACATTGAAACAATTACCACTTGGAGAAAATGATTTAGCCAGCTGTGAAAGCTCTTCAGGAGTAGCTAAATAGTTACAAATGTTTTTCAGATTTGGTCTGTGAATTTAATGGCCATCTCTGGACAGTTGATCAGCCTTGATAGTGGAATTTCTTTGCATGGTATGAAGCTTGCCCTAGTAAAGCAAGCAAAATCTTCTGGTGCTCTTACCAAATATAGAAATATTTAACAATGTGCCCAACCATAGTTTTACATATGCACATATTCAAAATATAGGAAGGCTCATAAATGCAATTTCAATTAAGCCAATAAGTATGATTCTAAATCCTTGAAAGGGCAGTTTCAACTTTCTCCCTTGATGTATGACTGTTTCCAAAACTGTCCTGTTTCACATGTTTCACAAAGCCTGGAGGTAAGGCTACAGCATAAACCCTTGGAGGACTTGTGGAAATAAAACAAGAAACTCAGACTTTTTTCACCAAGAGCTCACCAAAATCTAAGCAGTATGAGTTGGACTAGTAAAAGCCATTAGGGTATCTGCCACCATAAAGAAATCTTCTCCTGAAAGGAGTAATAGATTTATTGCTTATGGGAATCTCAGAAGCCAAAACCACAAAATTGGTGGGCCCAGGCCTAGCATTTAAAATCTGTTGGAGTGCTCAATCACCTAACTGTAAGACTATTGCTAGGGTACATTGGTCACAGAGCAGGTTAGATTTATGTTAGGTGACCTGTCAATCCCAAGACAATTTTTAGACAATGAGTTACACTGTAAAACACCACAAAAGCCCCAACCTAGGAACCATGCTGGTTCAGTAAAAATCTGCTGCCTGGTGTGTCTTTGGAGGAACCACTTCCTAAAAATCTGAACCTCCTTGCTGTTATGATATCAGCACAGTGATTTGCCCAAAACTTTGGTAATACAGTACCTTTCTATAAATTTCTGTATCTCACTGAAAATCACATATCTTTTGTGTGTGACCTATACCCCAAATCCACTGCAGTATTTTCTTATGTTAAGTGATTAATCAGCTACTAGAGATTGAGAGAAC
Source organism: Smutsia gigantea (assembly GCA_032199065.1). Lineage (NCBI taxonomy): Eukaryota > Metazoa > Chordata > Mammalia > Pholidota > Manidae > Smutsia > Smutsia gigantea. The sequence continues at coordinate 42,418 of JAVSCE010002779.1, forward strand.
ACTGAGACTCAACCGAGGATCTTCTACACCTGGGGCCTGATAAAGTTGATTTGTATATAAGGAGCCACAAAATAGAGGTCTCCCCAAGGGCCTGGCCCATATCTTAAATCTAAGCCAAAGTCAGCCTGTGTTTATAGGAAACACCTGTCAAGGAAACCTACGGTACACCAATCACAATTCACCAGCTCAGCTTTAGCTTGTTTACCTTACCCAAGAAATTTTACCTGTGAGATCCCTGACCTCCTAGCCAACCATGCCCGGTTTCTTCATTGCCTCTTCTAACTCTGTGAAACGTGCTCTTGCACCATATCCCCTGGAATAGTGTTCACTGCTTTTGAGGTACTATACTCCCCTAAGCCATGGATTGTTTACTTGTGAATAAAGAACATCAAAGTCATTACTAAATGTTTAAATTTTGTCTTTTGACAGTTTGGGTAACAAGATGGGATCCGAAGACAGCTGCTGAATATTCTGGGGATGAGTTGTCCACCCAGGTGAAGGTGCCCTTTGGGTTGGCTCCCTCTTTGACTACCCTCGAGGAGCTCTGGTAAGTTCTCTCAGACTGGGCTCCATTTATTTTATGGTCTGAGCTCTTAAGAGTTTGTTTGTTCTATCCTCTGGGTAGAAAACTGGGGTTTGAAAGGGTCCAGATTTTCACAGGGTGGAAATTGGGATGTGAGAGAGTCTAGGTTTTCATGGCAAAGACCTAGTGGGCTGCAATATTTGGTTTTGTGTCCAACCTCATCTACAAGTTAAGTGTCTTCAGGAAGTCCTGACAGGCCTCAGGAACTGTGCACAGGTATCCAGAAACAGTAATGTGGTTGAATTAAGGAGGATCATTTCAAGTGAAAATCTTGGGTACCCCACCATCTAAAGAAAGCAAGACAGTAAAGAAACTCAGACTTTTTTGACCAAGAGCTCACCAAAATCTAAGTAATATGAGTTGGACTAGTAAAAGCCATTAGGGTATCTGCCACCATAAAGAAATCTTCTCCTGAAAGGAGTAATAGATTTATTGCTTGTGGGAATCTCAGAAGCCAAAACCACGAAATTGGTGGGCCCAGGCCTAGCATTTAAAATCTGTTGGAGTGCTCAATCACCTAACTGTAAGACTATTGCTAGGGTAAATTGGTCACAGAGCAGGTTAGATTTATGTTAGGTTACCTGCCAATCCAAAGACAATTTTTATGCAGTGAGTTACATTGTAAAACACCACAAAATCCCAGCCTAGTGGCATATCCCTCCTAGGTATTAATTTGGCTTTAAAAGACTCGGTGCTTAGCTGAAGAAATGGGATCTTCAAATTACAAAGAATTAGGTGTGCCCCCTTCTGGCACACCTGATTATTTTGTGTTTAAGAGCTGTAGATAAATACAAAAATGGCAAAATCTTACTAAGGCAACCTGGAATTATAGTTGCCTTCATGGTGGATGTTACAATTAGACAAATCATTCATTTAAGAAGTGCTCTTGAAAGAAAGGGGGATGGCATACCCTCATCAGACAGAATAGCATACCTACCTTAATGGCATGCAGGAGCCTCAGAAAGGCTTAGAAATTCCAAAACAGCTTCATTGAAATAATTTATGAATCTATTGAGAGGGCTAATTAAAAAAAAATACACGAGGAACCTAACACAAAAGACTATAAGATGGGCACAGCTCCTGTTCATCTCCTGTATCCTCCCTTACCTGAATACTCACAGTCTATACACTGGTATAAACTCATACCAAATACATTAATAACCTTGGTATAATTAAACACATAATAAAGTATCTGGGATTTGCATGTGTAAGTGTGTGTGTATATGTTCTCTTGTAATGAAAGAAATATTTTCCCTCAAGGTCAAATCCAGATCTCAACCTAATTCTCATTCAGCCTTCAAATTAAAACATTCAAGAGGAGAATTTTAGCAAAAGTAATGCAAGGCATTGAGTTTAATAAAGGAATGCTTTATATAACTAATTCAATTCTTAAATGCATATGTTTTAGTGTTAAAATGTTAAGTGGGAAATCAGCAAAATAAACATTTCCCCAAATTATATTAATAGGTGTATAATTTGTCAAAACCTGATAGAACAATATTGTTATCACTAAATATGAAATACCCTAAGTACACAATGTAGAAGCATTGCTGGGAAATTCAATCCTGGGAGGGCTCCTTGTGTGCTAAGTCAGACCTCTACCTGGGATAGGGTTCTTGACTCTGATGGAGAAAGATTTCATGCACAGGTGGCGCAGATGCAAGCAGGTAATTTATTAAAGTAGACAGACACCCTCAGGGAAGGGGCATGGGCATGCTCCAGAAGTGAGCAACACAGCAGGTCTGCCTGATTAGTCCTGCGGCTGGAGTTTAAGCAGGGGGTAGAATATTCATTGGGTAGGTGGAATTTTCTCAGAACACAGGGGGGATTTTGGGGAAAAGGGGCTATGCTCTCTTTTTGCCCTGATATAGTCAACCTTGGAACTGTCATGGCACCATGGAGTGTGATTTTAGTATGCTAATGAGAGTATAATGAGCTTTGGTTGTATTTCTTTCCCATCCCAAATCTCACTGATTTGAACTGGTTAGAAACTGCATTCTGTATGCCATCAGTTATTTTCCTGAAATCTAGCTGGTTTGTTTTCACTTAACCTGTCCTGCCAGCTGGCCACATGAACTGGCTTCAAGCTTTTCCTGACCCCCAGGGCCTGGCTCTTTTCCGGAACTACACTGCCTATGTCAGAAGGATTGAGTACTTTCATTACCATCATTTCAAAGATAGATCTCGCTACTGGAAACTAAAGTAATTTAAGCCCTAAACTATAACAATAAAAACATTTAAATGTGGTAGTCTGAATGCCCATATAGCATTATATAATAATTTATTCATGAAATGATACTTTATTAAATATATATTAGACAATGAGTAAGCAAATGAGCAACTTTGTTAGTGATATCTTTCATCACAAATGAACTTGGTGTGGACCGTTTTTTACTCAAATCAGAGAAAATACTTGATACATAAGAAAAATAAGAATCTTAATCATAACTTGATTTCAAACTAGAGTAATTAAAGACTTCCTTTTAAGGGGGGCCTTGATTATGAAGAAAAGCAGTCATGTAATCCATATTATTTTTCAAATGTGTACACACTTTTCCAGTCTTGCACATTTATAGAATGTAGAAAATTATATTGTATTTATGAGGTACATTTTTAAGTCATGTTTAATTATTTTCCATACATACTCTTTGACTAAAGAAATTGAGGTTTATGTTTTGGTTTATAAATGAAACTAAATATTATTTTAGGACACACTTATTTGATAATCTGAAACTCTCATTTTAATTTATTTGATATAATAAGTGAAAGCCAAATTTCTTCCTTGGTAGCCTTGTTTTATCACTTTACTAACTTCCTGGGAAATCTCACTTATTTTCAGTCAAAATTTACTTTGAGTTAATGTTTGACAAAAAGGTGTCATCAGATTAGAATATTCTCTTGTCCTTGAGATTCATTTTACTCAACATTCTAAGTTTTACTATCCCACTATCTGAAAAAAGATTAAAATCAACATCTCCACAGGAGACCTCATTGTCTTTCTCCCAGTATAATGCTATTTCCACTTTGGCTCTATTCCTTATCACAGAGAATAATATCTGGGTCATTTTGGACTATTTTTCTCCTTCACAGATAACATCTTGGCAGTCCTTATTTCTGTGGATTCCAACTTCTTAATAGTTCTCCTTTTTTTTTCTCTCTAAAATTGGTATAGGTGGCCCATTGTCTTTTGACTATAAACCTGCTCTCTATGCAGGAAGCTTCTACACGCAGGAAGCTAAGCAGTGAGGATCACTGTTGGAGAAAGTCACAGAGAAAGATCAGATTGGATCCACAATGAATTCACGATTGCCAACTTTTTTTCTGAATAAGTCCCTACTATGTTTAGTAAATGGCTACTGGTCAGCTGTGTTCTTATGCATGCATGTTGACTATATCTATTTGAAAAATTTCATACTTTCCTTGAACATTCAACTCACCACAACATCAGCTCTTAGTTTGTGACTTCACCACCTACTTGAGCGAGAAAAGAGATAACAGGTATTGGAATGGTACCACTTTCTTGATACTAGACATAAAATCTACCTACATATCTGCCCATCCAATTCCCTTCCATAAAAATGATCTATCTTCTCATCTCATCTGATTATTTTATTGCCCCTGCCTTTTTAAAGACCTATACTATAAATCCCCTACTTCCTAAATACTGTTTTCCCATTAATAAAAAATTCACTCAAGGCTCTCTCATAAAAAAAAAAAAAAAGCAAAACGAAAAACTCAATTTAAACTCTCATCACTCCTCAGCTAATCTCTCTGTTTTTTCACAACAGACTTATTCAAAACATTTTCTCTACTTGGTGTCTTCATTTCCCCACCTGACTCTTTCTCTTACTTGAACGTAAGTGTCATCTTAATAGTCATCTATTCAGAAGTTATTGAAACTGCTCCTGCTAAAGTATTTATGACCTGGAAAATTTGCATCCTTCTTTACCTTTTAGCAGTTTTTAACCAGTTAACTATGCTTTCAATTTCCCTCATTATCCCAGTGTGGCCCTGGGAGGAAGGTGGTTCCTCACCTGGGGCAAATTCCCTATAAATCTGATGAGACTGAAGGAAGACAAGGGTAAGAGGTTGGGGAAAGGGCTTCCTATTGCTCATGGCTCAGCCTCTCTCTCTAAGCGTGCTCCCAAGTCATCCCTCTCCGGCCTCAGCATGCTCCCCGCCCCCTTCCACTTGGCTCTGCTCCCCAAACTCCATCCACCTCCCCCACCCCTTCCTCCAGGAGGAACTCTGTGGTCAGGTCCCTGGTGACTGGCAGGCACCTGACCAATTATTTACCAAGAACAGAGGGGAGGAGAGAATGGCCATTACTCTCTACCTCTTACCCCAGATGGGACCATGGCTCTGCTGTGACAAACATCCCCTGATGTGCAAACAGGTCCTTGTATGCAATTTCACTGTCAAGGCCAGGTGAGAAATTCTGGTTGAAAATTTCCATTTACCCAACACCCAACAATCTCTTGACTCCTTCCAGAATGACCATCTCTCTGTCCCTCATGCTCCTCAAGCCATTTTGTGCAGTTTTCCTCAGCTTGGAGAGTTTTTCCTTCTTTAAGTATTGCATTTCTTCTGAGCCCTGGAGAAGTTTTTCCTAATAAACCAGACTAGAACACTGCCTCAAACCTACTGCCTGTGGCAAGAGTTCATTAAACCATTTATTTCTCCTTAACTGCAGTTTCAGTACTTGCCTTGTCACATTTCCCTATGCTGTCATTTGGGTAATATCTTCCACCCCTCCAGCTGTAAGGTGCTTTAGAGGGAATGCAAACTACTTGTATTTTTACTCATGTGTGGCTCCCAATACTTTATATAACACTGTATATATGACACTGTTATATAACACATACAACTATATGTACAATTAATTAATGTATATGGTAGTATAATTTGATTCTGTTGTTTAGTCACTTATTGAATCTCTGTTAGGTCAGTTATGGACTTTTCAAGTTCATGGATTGACTGTACTCTCATCTTTACTTTCCCAAGTACCACACCCAGCTTAGGTCATATAAAAGATATTCAAAAAGTATTGATTAAAATAAACTGAGTTGACTTCCGGGAAGATGGCGGTGTGAGCAGGGCGGCAGAAATCTCCTCCCAACACTATATTTATCTACGAAAACACAGCAAATACATCTATTCCTAAAAGAGACGAGAATACACAGGAAAGCGCACAGCGTGCAGCTACACCCGAGAGGACTCGGCACCCCAAGAGGCGGGTAAGATACGGAGCCGCGACCCGGCGGGACCCGAGCCCTCCCCACCCCAGCGCACCGGCGGGAGGAGAGGATTCAGAGCCGGGAGGGAGTGGAAGTGCACCCCGCGAAGTAGCCAGCCCCGGGGATCTGCGCGGGGAGCGCTGACCCACATTGCGCAGTGCAGCGGAGATTGGAGAGACAGAGGGGCAGGGTCTGAGCGGGGAAGCGCCAGGGTGCTTGCAGCCGGCTCCCGGGAAGGAAAAAAAAAAGCGCACGCTTTCTTCAGCGGTCTTAAAGAGACAGGAGCCCAGCGGAGGAGCCAGATCGCCCCAGCACACTCAGCCCAGCAGGCTGGGAGTCCGGGGGAGATTCAGACGCCTTAGCTGGCGACTGAGGAAGCGTAGCCATACTTAACACTTCTCACTGAGATCAACAGCCTCCTATTCGTTCCCACCCCTGCCAGAGCGATAAAGGGCCCTGCGGAGCGACACAGTCACAGCTGTGGAATAGTGGGGCAATAGCGCCACCTAGAGCATTCCCACAGAATCTACGTCCGGTGGGCATTTTTTTTGTTGTTTTTTTTGTTTTGTTTTGTTTTTTGTTTTGTTTTTGTTTTTTTTTTCTTTCTTTTTTTCCTTTTTTTTCTTTTTTCTTTTTTTCTCCTTTTTTTTTCTCTTTTTTTTCTTCTCTTTTTAAAGTCTTAAAGAGCCCAGCTGACATACGTGGCAACTGTCAGTGACCAAATTATACAGCCATGAAAAGACAGAGGAATATGGTTCAGACCAAAATCAACCAGACAACCCCAGAGAGGGAGTCTGAAGGGATGGAAATGCACAGCCTCCCTGAAAAGAATTCAGAATAAAAGTCATAACCATGCTGATGGACCTACAGAGAAATGTGCAAGAGCTGAGGGAGGAAGTGAGGGAACTGAGAAAAGACAATACAGAAATCAGACAAGCGATTGACGGGCTTAACAGCAGAATGGATGAGATGCGAGAGACTGTTAATGAATAGAAAACAGAGAACAGGAGCACAGAGCAGCTGAGGCAGAGAGAGATAAAAGGATTTCTAGGAATGAAAGAATATTAAGAGAACTGTGTGATCAATCGAAACGGAACAATATTCGCATTATAGGAGTACCAGAGGAAGAAGAGAGAGAAAAAGGGATAGAAAGTGTCTTTGAAGAAATAATTGCTGAAAACTTTCCCTCGCTGGGGAAGGAAGTAGTCTCGCAGTCCACCAAAGCTCATAGATCTCCCAACGCAAGGGACCCAAGGAAGACAACACCAAGACACATAATAATTAAGATGGCAAAGATCAAAGATAAAGACAGGGTATTAAAGGCAGCTAGAGAGAAAAAAGATCACCTACAAAGGAAAACCCATCAGACTATCATCAGACTTCTCAACAGAAACCTTACAGGCCAGAAGAGAATGGCATGATATATTTAACGTTATGAAACAGAAGGGCCTCGAACCAAGAATATTGTATCCAGCACTATTATCATTTAAATATGATGGAGGGATTAAACAATTTCCAGATAAACGAAAGTTGAGAGAGTTTGCCTCTCATAAACCACCACTACAGGATATCTTAAATGGACTGCTCTAGATGGAAGCACACCTAAGGCTAAAAGATGTCACCAGAGAAAATAAAATCATAGCAAAGAAAGCAGACCATCCAAATACTAACTAAAGGCAAAGAATAAAACACCTATTATAGAAAGAATGGAGGAGGAGGAATAAGAAGGGAGAGAAATAAAGAAACATCAGACTGTAAGTTACAATAACTTAATAAAGAAAGTTAAGTTAGATTGTTAGATAGTAAAGAAGCAACCCTGGAACCCTTGGTAACCACGAATCTAAAGCCAGCAATGGTACAAGTACATACCTATCAATAATCACCCTAAATGCAAATGGACTGAATGCACTCAATCAAAAGACACAGAGTAATAGAATGGATAAAAAAAGCAAGACCCATCTATATGCTGCCTACAAGAAACTCACCTCAAATCCAAAGATATACACAGACTAAAAGTGAAGGAATGGAAAAAGATATTTCATGCAAACAACAAAGAGAAAAAGCAGGTGTTGCAGTACTTGTACTAGACAAAATAGACTTCAAAACGAACAAAGTAGCAAAAGATAAAGAAGGACATTACATAATGATAAAGGGGTCAGTCCAACGAGAAGATATAACCATTATAAATATATATGCACCCAACACAGGAGCGCCAGCATATGTGAGACAAATACTAACAGAACTAAAGGAGGAAATAGACAGCAATGCATTCATCTTAGGAGACTTCAACACACCACTCACTCCAGAGGACAGATCAACCAGACAGAAAATAAGTAAAGACACAGAGCACTGAACAACACACTAGAACAGATGGACCTAACAGACATCTACAGAACTCTACACCCAAAAGCAACAGGATACACATTCTTCTCAAATGCACATGGAACATTTTCCAGAATAGACCACATACTAGGCCACAAAAAGAACCTCAGTAATTTCAAAAATATTGAAATCCTACCAACCAACTTCTCAGATCACCAAGGTATAAAACTAGAAATAAATTTTAGAAAGAAATCAAAGGCTCACAAATACATGGAGACTTAACAACATTCTCCTAATTAATCAATGGGTTAACGACCAAATCAAAACAGAAATCAAAGAATATATGGAGACTAATGACAATAACAACACAAAGCCACAACTTCTGTGGGACGCAGCAAAGGCAGTTCTAAGAGGAAAGTATACTGTAATCCAGGCCTATTTAAAGAAGGAAGAATATTCCCAAATGAATAGTCTAAAGACACAATTACTGAAATTGGAAAAAGAAGAACAAATGAGGCCCAAAGCTCAAGAAGGAGGACATAATAAAGATTAGAGAAGAATAATAAAATTGAGAAGAATAAAACAATAGAAAAAAAATCAATGAAACCAAGAGCTGGTTCTTTGAAAAAATAAACAAAATAGATAAACCCTTAGCCAGACTCATTAAGAGAAAAAGAGATTCTACACACATAAACAGAATCAGAAATGAGAAAGGAAAAATAACAATGGACCCCACAGAAATACAAAGAATTATAAGAGAATATTATGAGAATCAATATGCTAACAAGCTTGAAAACCTAGAAGAAATGGACAACTTCTTAGAAAAATACAACCTTCCAAGACTGACCAAGCAAGAAACAGAAAAACAAAACAGACCAATCA
>JAVSCE010002780.1:0-69633 GCA_032199065.1 Smutsia gigantea
TTGCTTTAGGTAGTATAGCCATTTTGACCATATTTATTCTTCCTAGCCAAGAGCATGGGATGCATTTCCATTTGTTAGTGTCCTCTTTAATTTCTCTTAGGAGTGTCTTGTAGTTTTCAGAGTACAGGTCTTTCACTTCCTTCGTTAGGTTTATTCCTAGGTATTTTATTCTTTTCGATGCAATTGTGAATGGAATTGTTTTTCTGATTTCTCTTTCTGTTAGTTCATCATTAGTGTATAGGAAGCCATTGGAATTTTGATAGGGATTGCCCTGAATCTATGTAAGTGCTTTGGATAATATGAGCATTTTAGCAATATGAATTCTTTTAATCCATGAGCACAGAATATCTTTCCATTTATATGTGCCATCTTCAATTTCTTTTATCAATGTCTTACAGTTTTCAGAGTACAGGTCTTTTACCTCTTTGATTAAATTGACTCCTAGGTATTTTCTTCTTTTTGAGGCAGTTGTAAATGGAATTATTTTCTTAATTTCTCTTTCTGATAGTTTATTGTTAATACTAATAAAGACACAACAGAATTTTGTATGTGGATTTTGTACCCTTTACTGAATTCATCTATTAGTTCCAGGAGTCTTTTGGGTTTTCTAGAAAAAAATCATGTTGTCCACAAATAGTGACAGTATTACTTCTTCCTTTCCAATTTGGATGCCTTTTATTTTTTGTTCCTGCCTAATTGCTCTGACTAGGACTTCCAGTACTATGTTGGATAAAAGTGGGGAAAATGGGTATCCTGTCTTATTCCTGGTCTTAAAGGAAAAGCTTTCAGCTTTTCACTGTTGAGTAGGATGTTAGTTGTGGGCTTGTCATATATGGCCTTTATTATGTTGAGGTATGTTCTTTCTATATCCATTTTCTTGAGAATCTTAATTGTGAATGGATGTTGAATTTTGTCAAATGCTTTTTCTGCATCTCTTGAGATGATCATGTGATTTGAAATCAGGAAGTGTCATGCTTCCTTTATCCTTTATTTGGTTAATATGTTATATCGTGTTGATTGATTTGTGGATGTTGAACCATCCTTGCATCCCTGGAATAAATCTCTGTATGTATTTATTTGTAATCTTGCCTCTTGTCAACATGGGTTAGAAGTAACTAACAAAGATATCAGTGAAATAAGGGGATTTTTTTGAACTGAGGAAATTGTGATTAAAAAATAATAGGCGGAAAGGAAAATAAAATAACACCCACATTAAAGCACATTACTGCTTCCAGGGCTGGGATGTACATTTAAGCTGAACTTCCAAAAAGGGAGAACACAATTTCAATATTCTACCATCCCAAAATTGAAAATAAATGAAGAGCTTAATGGAAGCCCGGACCTGAAGAATTTAAGGCTTTCTTTCCTCTTACAAACCTTTTCCTCTTACAGCCATGGCGATCTGCTGGAACCAATAATGCTGTCCTCAACAACAGCCCTGCAGGGAACATATTAGTGAGTGTCACATTCTCCAAAGCAGGCCTGTGATGTAAGGTTGAGGCCAGTTTGGCAAAGGCAGCCCTTCTTTGAGTGTCTGCCTTGAACGTGGTGTTTTTCTTTCTCACCTTGATGGCAGAAAGTAGGGTCCATGCCTTAGGCAGTTTAAAATAGTGGCAGGAACAGGGGCTCTGGAACCGGACTGCTTGGGGTCACGTCCTGGATTTACTTCTAAGTAACTATGTGACTTTGGGCCATTCTCTAAACCTCTCTGAACCCAGTTTCCTCATTCATAAAATGGTACTTACCTCACAGAGCTAGTAGGAGAATTAAATGAGATCATATGTATCTAAGCCTGACCCCAGGACTGGAAGAGGTAAGTGCTAATTCCGTATCAGCTATTATTTCCGTGCCATGAAGGGTGCTTGGTAAATACTTTTGGAATATTTTTACAAGTAATGAAAGATTTGGCCTTTGTGTAGGGGTGTTTGAGATGTAGGCCTGCTCTGGAAGGCAGTGAAAGGGTACAGGCTTTTGACTGGGGGAAATCCTGTAGCCAGACATGGTCACATCTGATCCCACTGTGTTCCTGCTTAAAACCTTCTCTGACTCCTCATTGCATAAGCAATCAAAAGCTTTTTCCCATACCCACGGGGCTGGTCCCTAACTTTCCACCCACCTTTCTTCTCTACATTACCTCCATCCTGTGCCCCAGTAATTCCCAACTCTAGATAATCAGCAGCCCGCCAGGCCTTTGCCTGTGCAGTGCCCTCTGCCTGGAATGCCCTCCATCCCTATCTGTCCCACTCAGATATTAAAGATTTGACTTGACATGCTTGCTTCGGCAGCACATATACTAAAATTGGAACGATACAGAGAAGATTAGCATGGCCTCTGCGCAAGGATGACACGCAAATTCTTCGTGAAGCATTCCATAAAAAAAAAAAAAAAAGGACGACCTGAGTGAGCATTAGCCCCTGTAAGATTTCTTACCCACCAGGGAACAGTAGTTTCTTCTTTATATCCACTTCCCCAACCCCCAGCTACTCCACTGAGACTGTAGAATGCATATTCATGAATTCACTCACTAATTAATCCAATCACTCATTTATTAATTCATACACTCATTCATTTGTTGACTCATTCATTCACTCATTAATTTAATGACTCATTGACTCACTCACTGGTTTAATTAATTAATTCATTCATTCATCAGTCAGCTATTGGAGGCCTACTGTTTGCCAGCCGCTGTTGGGTACTAGAGATACAGCAGTGAACGAAATGGACAAAAATCCCCACCCTGGGCCTTTGTGTCTCCAGCCCTGATGCCTACTAAGTGCTCAATAGGCTGCTCCAACATAGAGCTCTCCAACTTTATCTTCTGCCTTCCTGCCCCCATACCCTGTGTTTTAGAGACATTGCTATTTAGTCCCCAGACATGTCCCCCAGGCTCCCACTCCCACCTCCTTGTTCTTGCTGTTCCTTGTGTCTGGCATGCTCCACAGGTAGGCTCCATTGTCATCCCCACTCTTCAGGGGCACAGGCAGCAGCTCAGAGAGGTTACAGAGCTTGCCTTGGGTCACACAGCCAGTATATGCCCTGGAGCCATAGTTGGACTCAGGTCTTCCCGACAGCATAGCCTGTACAGGCTGGCAGCTGGGCTCCATGGACTGTTTGTATAGGGTTGTCTGTGGCTCTGAAGGCCGGTCATATCCCTGACTCCTCGTGACAGACCTAGGGCCTGAGGTTGGAGAAGGGAGGTCACCTCAGATGATGTCATGGGGCCCTAGACCAGGGTCCAGCGAGCAGTCTCTCCGGGTGGCAAGTCCTCTTAACAGAAACCAAAGGCCATAGTCAGTGCCTGCACCCTGCGATCCAGCTGGCCTGGGTTCAAATCCCAGCTTTACCACCTGCTGAGTTCTGTGACTAAATTACCTTACCTTTCTAAGCCTCATTCCCTCACTTACAACATGGAGTTTATGATAGTCTCTACCCATTGTGTCGCTGTAAAGATGAAGGGAGATGCCATAAAACAAAACATAAAAAACAAAACAACATGATCCAAGAATTGTTAGCCATTGTGATTAATGTTTATAATTATTAATGTTATTGTTTAGAAATAGTAATGTTAATTAGAAGTGTTCCAAATAAATAATAAGAGGACCCAACCATTAGCTTCAGGTGTTTACATACTTCAGCCATGGCCTCACCTCCTCCAGGAAGCCCTCCCTGACCACCCCACCCAGTGGCACCTAGACCCTCTACACCCTTCCCTTGTGCCCTTTTCCCATTGATCATTATAAATGCATTTGGTGGTCTTGTTTAAGGCCTGTCTCCCTCCTGGACTGGAACTCAGTCTTGGCCATTACTTTTTCCCCAGGGCCTGCCGCGGTGGCCGGTACTAGGAATGATCAGTAATTACTTGTTGCATGACCTAACAGGAACAGGGGGGCCTGAGATGCCTTGCCCCTCCCTCTGGGACCCATCTGTCTTCACACTGCTGGGGAATGGCTGGGAGTGGGTGAGGCTTGCCCCGCACGGCCGGATGGTGTACGTGTCTGTTTCCTTACCTGCAGGCTGACGGCTGTTGTCAGGTAAAGCGTAGCACCTGGCACAGAGCTAGCTCCCCACTCCCTTGTCACCTCCTTGGTCAGGTCTCACCTCCTTGTTCTGTGGCCTTGGGCAAGTCATTTCACCTCTCTGTGCTTCAGTTGTGCCCTCTGTAAAATGGGACCACAAGAGGCGTCCCTCTCAGCATTACCATCAGAATTCGATGAGAATGTCTGCAGTGCCCAGGCTGAGAAGTACTCGGACAGTGCGATCATTCTGTACCCTTACCTGTTCATCCAGAAGGCATTTGTGGAGTACCTCCTATCTGCCACATGAGCTGAGACACAGTGAACAGGATCCTGTCTCAAACAAACCTGATGCTTTAAGACATGTGTATGAGAGAGTCACGGTAATGTAAACCCAGACTGGGTGACATTGGATACAGATTCAGAAATGGTTCTTTTTTTTTTTCCGGCCCATTATAGTGTTGTGGTTACATTTTTCAAAAGAACCCTCATCTTTTAGAGGCCACAAACTGAAGTGTTTACAGATGAAATAATTTGATGTAAGGGGTTTGCTTCAAAATAATGCAGTCTGTGAAACTAAAGTTATTCCCCCAAAAAAGTTTATTAAAAAAAAAAATCAGTGGTAGAGGGGAGCGTGGGGGACATTGTTGGTAACTTCTAGAAGGACTGCAAGTAGATGGGGTTGAAGGCATTTGTAATAGTCCATAATGAGTTTGACAAAAAAGATCCCTGAAGTAAATGGATAATTAGACACCTTTCTGAGCAACGCCCTGAGGGGATGATGAGTGGAGGCAGGCCCGGGTCAAAGGCTGTGGTGAGAGTTTGGTCTGGATTCCGAGCGTGTGCTGGTAATGGGTTTTCAGCGGGAGGTGGCATCTTTCTCTGGCTCGGCTTTGAGAATAGGCGGTCATGTGTGTAAGGAGCTCAGAGCTGTGAGGGACTCTGTTCTTTTCTTTCCCTACCTCTCTCCCTCCCTGCCTTTGGCTTTGTCTCCCTCCAACCGTGCTCTGGACTGCAGGGCCGTGGCTGGGGAGGGGTTCACGCAGTGGGGGCGGGAGGGACCCAGGAAAGCACCTGCCAGCCTCCTTTCCTTCTTGCCAACCTTCTGCAAAGTGGGAGATGCTGCCTGGGAGCTGGAAGCCGCAGCTTCTCGGCTGTGAGGGGCCCCAGACCTCATGGGGGGTCCTTGAGGGCAGAGCTGACACTGGGCTGTGTCCTCACCCATCCATCTGCCCTGTGGGGACACTGATAACCTTGGTCCTCTGGGCGCAGCCTAGGCCCAGGACGATGGACTGAATATTCGCTCCCCCCAAATTTATATGCTGAACCCTGACCCCAGCATGCCGGTGTTAGGAGGTGGAGCCTCTGGGATGTGATCAGGCTGTGAGGGTGGAGCCCTCGGGAATGGGATCAGTGCCCTTATAAAGGCCCCGGGGCGTTCCTTTGTCCCTCCGGCCACGTGAGGATACAGTGAAAAGACAGCCATGTATGATCCCGGAAGTGGGTTCTCACCAGACCCTGAATCTGCCGGCCCCTTGATGTTGGACTTCCAGCCTCCGGCACCATGAAAAATAAATATCTATTTATTTATCATTAGATATTATTAATTCCGTTCTTAAGGCAGAATTAGGTTTAGAGCAGCCCAAACTAAGACACAGATTAACACTCCCTGGACCACTTTCCCCCAGTCAGAGCCCCTGATGAAGTCCACGGTGTGTAACACAGCCCACCCAGAAACTGCCCATCCTCCCCGCCCTGGCTTCAGGACGCTGCAGCCTGGGCCCAGGTTTCCACGGGGGAAGGGGCGGAAGGGATGCCCTCCCTGCCCCCAGAGCCCTTGAGGCCTGCTCAGGCCGACAACCCGCAGGCCCTGGCCGGTTCCCGGAGCAGGAAAGGAAGTGTCTCTCCTTCCTGCATTGCTCCGGCTTCCTGACGCAGGGCACCCGGGTCACAGGGGTTTCACGTCAGAAGACCGAGGTGGTGACTTCATCAGCTGGGCTGGCAGTTCATTAAAAAAGCCCGTGTCCCGGCACTTTTCCGAGAGCAGTTTGGCAGGGTGCTCCGGGGGCTTGGAAAGGTCGACACTTTCCAGCAATCACACTTCTGGGAATTTTCCCAAAGGAACTAATCCAAAAAAAAAAGAAAAGGAAGGCTGCATGCCCAGGGATATTTACTGCAGCGACATTTATAATCGTTGGGCGTGACGCGGCTGTGTAACCCCTTGGTGGATTGGTAAGTAGGCATGTATAGCAAGGAATTAGAAGCGCCCTTTATCGACGTGGAAAATACTTGTGATAGAATGCTGAGCTGAAAACAGCGCGCGCAGAGAGGGGCGGGGCGGGGGGTTATCGGTTCTCCCAGCCGGGATGTTATCACTTTGCTCCAAGGGCAGGAAAATCGGCCTGCGTGCGGCGAGGGGGCGGTCCCAGCGCCGCTCCCCAGGGCTCTGCCCGCCCATTCCGCGCCAAGACTGGGGCGCCTGTTCCATTTTTTAAAATGAAGACTGACATCTTTTTAAGGCGTGTTTTCTTTCGGGATGATTCTGGAGCTTTCTGGAGGGGAAGAGAGGAAAGTGTGAAAAAAACCCAGGGAGGCCCTTGAGCCCTCTGGAGGCAGAGCCCCCTGGGGGCAAGGACTTAGTCTTTTTTACATCAAAAACTGGTGATACACACAGTGTCTTGCCTGGAGACTGAGGCAGGGATGCTTATTTTTTCTAAAATTGGTTTTAAAAGGTCTTTATTTTATTGCAAGAGCAATACATGCTTATTGTTAAAAAAAAAAAGTACAGAACTGTATCGAAAGAAAGCTCCCGCCCGCCACCCCCTCCTCTTCAGAGGAAGCCAGCCACCCTGGGTGGTCTGGGTTCTTTGTTTCTTTTAGATAATTTCTCCGCATCAAGGTTTTCAAACTTTTTTAAAGCTACAAGCCACAGTGAACAAAAAGATTTTGCATCGTCACCCAGCATACATGGCCACTGGCATACGACTCAAACTAGTTTTATGCAATGATACTACAAAGAATACCATCTGGGGCTTCCTTTTCTATTCTGTCCTGTTCACTCTATTCTGTTTCATTTACAAAACGAAGGTGGCTGGTCGCAACCCAGGCAAATGGGCACTTGGTGTGGCCTTCCGAGAAACAACTGCTGTAGATATTAACACACAATGACAGTCACGTTAATTTCGCAGCCCGCTTTCCATAACTGGACTTAGAAGGCTGTTTTCTTCCTCAATGGCAGCAGAGGAAATTATGGAGTGATTTTTCATGATGTATTTGTCCAGCTCCTCTTAATAGCCACCTGCGTCGCCTCCACTCTGGGCTGTCACCAGCGAGGTTCTGTGGGATGTCCCGTCCGTGCAGGGCCACAGGATATCCGTGAATCCCCAGTGTGGAGCGCCCAGGTCAAAAAGCAAGCACCCCTCCAGCGTCTTGATCGTGCTACACGTGGCCCGGGGAGGGGTTCGTTGAGGTGCGCTTCTGGAAGGCACACCTTTGCCCCCCCAAGGGCACCCTCCACCCGATGACCATGCAGGACTGCATTTCTGTCCGTTGCACAGCCTGCTTATCATGCTGGGAAATACCGACACGGGTGTTAGAAATGAGATGGGTTCCAGTTCACTTCTGCTTTCTATTCCTCTGCTTCCTCTTTTGTCACTAACTCGAGAGTTTTGGAGGAAGGGACCCTTCCCAGCCCTGATCCCCAAGCTCTCTCACGCCTCTGACCTTCCTGTCCTGGGCCTTTTACATTGGGCACTGTGGCCACTAAGTTCATAGGCTTCATGCACGTGTACATACAAGTTGGAATGGGACCCTGTGTCTGCAGTGAATTAAGAAGAGCCCTTTATTTGCAGTCCTATCTTAGGTTCAAATCCTGGTTCTGACTTCGCAAGTGGCCAAACCTTGGGTCTTGGTTGCTTCACTTAAAATATAAGGGTATAATTCCTATTACAGGAAAGCAGAAAGAATATGGATAAGCACATAGACTTTAGAGAGAGCCTGTCTGGATTCTGATCTTGGCTTCACACTAACTAGCTGTGTGACCTTGGGCAAGCTCCTTAACTTCTCTGTGTCTGTTTCCTCATCTGTAAAATGGGGAGAGTAATAGTGTGTACCTCATAGGGGTCTTGTGAGGATTACATGAGTTAATACTCGTGCTAGATTATGGTTGGCTATGTGTTTATTGTTATAATTGTTAAGAATGATGGATGGGCTCTCATGAAGATTAAACAAGGCAGTGCATTTAAAGGCAGCTCCTACTGCATTTGGCTTGTAGGAAATTATCACGATTTTTTTAACTATGGTTTTAGAAAGAGGATGTTCTTGGTTCAGAATGTGACAGGTCTAGTAATGAACGCTGTGCCTTGGCTCTGACCAGCCAGGGAGGGAGAAGAAATTGTAGCAACCCCTTCCCCAGGGGAGTTTTGCAAGTGTTTCTTCCACATCTCAATGTCTCATTTCCGTGGCCTGGCGCAAGAAGGTGTGGAGGTGGGGAGGAAGGCAGCCAGGGAGATATGGGGGAGGGGTGGGAGAGGCCGCCTCCCTTGGAAGGGTGGGGAGGTGGAAGGGGAAGCAGCGGAAGAACTCTGGGTAACAAGTGCCCTGATGGTGTTCCAGGTCGGGGACTCAGATTCTGGGCTGGGGGTGGGGTGCAGAAAGGGGGGTGGAGGTGCATCCCTCTCTCCCTCCAGGCTGCCTTTCTTTATTTGCATGCCAGGCCTGTGCTAGGCATGTGGGACACGTCTGGGAGCCGCACACAGGGAGCTCTGCCCTCCCAGAGCTGACAGTCTAGCTCATGCCTCAGCCGTGGAATAATAAGCATAATGTCATTCCGTAGAAGGTAGTTAGGTGCTGCAGAAAGTCAGGGCAGGATCCGGAGCGGGAGGAGGCTGCAACTTCAGATAGAGTGGTCAGGTGGGCCTGGTTGAGAGGTGACATTTAAGCCAAGGCTTGAAGGGGGCATCAAGCCATGTAGATACCTGAGTGACCAGAGACCCCGACAGGGGGAACAGCCAGTGCAAAGGCCATGAGGCAGGACTTTACCGCAGCAGCAGGCAAGGTGTGTGGCTGGAGTGGAGTGAGCGAAGTCCAGGGTGTTTGGAGATGAGAAGAAATGTGGCTTAGGTCATATAGGGCTCTGGAGGCCTAGGGAGGCCCCTGACGCCTCTAGATTGTGGAGAGACTTAGGAACTCAGATGGGGGTTGGTGATCTGTGTCACAGGTACATTTTCTTGGGTACATTGGTTTATCACAGACCAGAACTGTGATTCCAGAAACAAATGGGGTCTGCTCACACGGGCCTTGTGGTTTTGGTAGAAGGGGGGTTGAAATCAATGGCCACACAGCAGTGACAGCTACAAGCCACCAAAACCTTCCTGTGTACCCGGCCTGGTGCCCTGTGCTTCCCTTCACGAGTTTATCTCGTTGTCATGGCCACACTGGGAGATGGCAGGACCGCTGAGAAACCGGGGCGTCTGGAAGGAGGGACTTGTGTGCTGGGAGGAGGCCAAGGAGAGGACTTTGGCCTAGGCCTCATGCTAGATTCAAGTCATCACCAGTGCTCTGACTGTTTCCTCAAACCAAAGGCGCCTGACTGCCAACCGCCCCCACCGCCAAGCCCTGCTCAGACCCTCTGGAGGTTGGGCACTTCCAGGCTTCCCTGGACCCACACACACAGCCCCTGACCTGCCCTTCTCCTTTGGGCTGGAAGAGAACCCCTCCTTGAGCCAAGTTCTGCAGGCGCCCTAGAGTCATGGACAAGTACTGGTCTTTGGGTTCAAATTCCAGAAAATGAAGAAACAGCCTAGCAGTGGTGAGTATGGGAGAAAAAACCCAGACAAGGAATTCCTTTGTGAGCTGCAAGGGAAGGTGGCATCAGTGTCCAGAGTGGTGCTGCCCTGGGGAAAGTTGGCCGACCGGGGAGGGCAGGAGCTTCAGCCCACGCAGAGGTGCGTATTTCTGTCTTGTGACTTATTGGTGGGAAAGGCTCTGAGGTTCAATAGACTGAAAGACAGGTCTGGATGATCTAAAAGGCTCTAAGCTTCAGGAAGCTCTCCACAGCATGGTGGCTAAACACGGACCTGTAGCCAGGCAGCCTGGGTTCAAATGCCACTGCTACCATTACTAGCTGTGTGACCCTTGGCAACTTGCTTGACCTTTCTGGGCCTCAGTTGTTACATCTGTAAAGTGGAGATGATAAAACTTCCCTCCCCCAGTTGTTGGGAGAGCAGTGCCTCATGCACCTTGTGGCTATTTGTTAAATAAATATGATTCTGGGATTCATGCTCCACCCCTGGCACCCCCCACCCCCTGCCCAGGACTGTGGAATGGACCTCAGAATGAAACTCCTCTGTGCCATGAAGACATGTGTTTCCTGGAGGCTACAGCAATGAGAAAGAGCCAGTGATGATTACAGTCATAAGGTACTCATTGATTACTGATTTATTATCTATCTCCCCTGCTCCCAACCAGAACATAAACTCCAGGGGCGTTGGGGCCTTGCCCTTTACTTTGTCACACGGCTTCTAGCCTTGGAACAGGCTTGGCACCCGGGACATATCAGCCAAGGAAGTGAAAGGCTGGAGACAGCCTCAGGAGTCAGCCAGACTGGATTCAAATCCCATCTCCAGTCACCTTTTTACTGTGTGACTTGGGGCTTGTTACTTAACCTCTCTAGGCCTCAGTCTCCTCATCTGTAAAACAGCAGGGTGTTTGTAAGGAGAAAATGAGATGATGGATGTAGAAGTGCTTTGTTCAAGGTCTGGTACCCAGTAGGGACTCAGCTAGTGTTTCCCACCATCACCAACACCACCATCACCACCATCAACATCTCCACTGTCACCGCCATCACCACCACCACCATCATTACCATCGTCACCATCACCACCATCACCATCACCACCACTGTGACCATCTTCACCACCACCAACATCACCACCACCACCACCATCACCATCACCATCACTGTGACCATCTTCACCACCACCACCATCTTCACCATAACCACCATCATTGCCATCACCATCATTCCTCTGTATTGGGATCTTATTCTGCATCTTTTGCTGAATGCTGTGGCTGGCATATGTCTTGTTATAGAAACACAGGTACACAGCACATCTGGGTGTTGTTATGAAGGGGGTCAGGCCTCTCATTTTGAGGACATACTTCCTTGCAGTTTATGGGGCCCCCAAAGCAGGTAACTGGGTCCTCACTGTGGGCAGGCCAGGAAAGGCCCCACCTGCTGCTCCGTGGGCTGCTTCTCCTGGGCCTGGGAAAGACAGAGGTGTAGCCAGTTCTGGGATGGTGTCCCACGCCTCCAGGGGAAAGGCTGGCCCATGCAATGATGGGGCTGGCAAAGCCCACCTGGGCCTCCCCCGGGCAATGGCTGCAGATGCCATCCGCCGGGACAAAGACTGGGGACTGCCTACTGACTTGGGCCTCCGGCCCTGACCAGAAGCAGACCAGGCAGGTAGCATTGTCAGGTAGAATAGAGAATGCCCAGCTAAATGTGAATTTTAAACACACAGTGAGTGGTTTTTTTAGTTTAAATATGTCCTGTGCAATACTGGGAATATATCATAAGTCTGCGCTATTTGGGACGTACTTATACCAAACAATCACTTGTGTTTACCGAAATTCAGACTTAACTCAGCATCCTGTGGGTTTATTTGCTGCGTCTGGCAGCTGGGAAGGCCTGTCTCTGCCCCTCAGTTCACCCCATTTTGGCTCCATCTTGGCAGCAGCAGAAACAAAGGGCTGTGGCGGAGACAGCGGACAAGGGTCTGGGCACAGGATGGGGTCTGCCGCCTTGGGCAGGCCGCTCGTCCCCCTGGCCTCAGTTTCCCCATCTGCTTAAGTCAGCAGTAAGAATCTGTGCCACAGGGCTTTTGTGAGGATGAATTGTGTGACGCCTGTGGGAAACATGTTTTGGAAATGGAAAAGGTGTTATGGAAACGTTAGTACCAGAATTCGTTGTTATGAATAGCACAGACCAGTCAGTGGAGGCTGTTCCTGGCCGCTCAGTTCCTTTTATGGAAATTCGGTTTTTCAAGGAAGAAAGCTGTGTTTGTTCTTAAAATATTAGAAAATGGAGAGTAGCAGAAGGTGGGGGGGCAGAATCCCGGATTCTCATTACTCAGAGACAACTATTTGTAGCTTCTTTATCCTTGGGAAAGTGTGAAGATTTTTTTTTCCAGGTGTGTGTATTATTTTTTTCTTTTTAACATAAAAAGGGGATCATATTCTGCATTTCTCTGCTGGCTGCTGTCATTTCTAAAGCTTCAGAACACACCCAGAGGAAGCTTCTTCCTTTCGGTCTGGGCCATGTGCTTCCAGGGCTCTTGGTGAATGTGTGTCCACTTCCCAGATCTTGTCTGGGTCCTTTCCAGTTAGAACACAGCTGCTAAGTCTTCACTAGGAAGAGAAACAGTCATGGATGTCATGAAAATCGTGTGGCCCCCCCTCCTGCTGTGTCCTAACAGGGCTTTCATGACATCCCGGATTTACTTTTTTTTTAATCGAGATAAAATTCACATAATATAAAATTTAACATTTTAATCATTTTAAATTCTGTAATTCAGTGGCATTCTCTATATTAAAAATATTGTGCAACCTTCGCCATTAGCAACTCCTAGAACCCCTTAGGTACCCCTGGAAAGGAATCTCATACCCATAAGCCATCACTCCCCATTCCTTGCTCCTTCCAGCCTCTGGCAATTACTAATCAGCTTTCTGTCTTTAGATTTGCCTATTCTCGAAATTTCATATAAATGGAATCATATGCTATGTGACTTTTCTGTGTCTGGCTTCTTTCACTGAGCGTAATGTTTTCAAGGTTCATTCACATGGTAGCATGTAGCAATGCTTCATTCTTTTTTATGACCAAATATTCCACTGCATATGCATGCTATGCCTTATTTTGTGTATCCATTCATCAGTTGATGGACATGTGGGTTATTTCCACCTTTTAACTAGTGTCAATAATGCTGCTATGAACATTCCTGTGCCAATTTTGTTTCAATACCTATTTTTAATTCTTCTGTGTATGTACCTAGGGTTGGAACAGCAGCTGCATCATTTCACATACAGCAATGTATGGGAGTTTGAATTTCTTTACATCCTTTCCTGTAATACTTATTTTCCATTAAAAAATTTTATTTATTTATTTATTATTATTATTTTTAATATAATTTATTTTATTATCATTAATCTACAATTACATGTGCAATATTATGGTTATTAAACTACCCCTTCATCAGGTCCCCCCCACCAACCCCATTACAGTCACTGTCCATCAGCGTAATGAGATGCTATAGAATCACTACTTGTCTTTGAGTTGTACTGCCCTCCCCGTGCCCCCCCAACATTAAAAAAAAAATTTTTTTTTAATGACCACCATAGTGGGTATGCAGTGGGACCTCACTGTGGTTTGATTTGCATTTCCCTGGTGACTAATAATATTGAGCATGTTTTCATGTACTTGTTGGCCACTTGTATATCTTCTTTGCAGAAATGTCTTTTCAAGCCCTTAGCTCATTTTTAATTTAACCAAATTTAGTTTTTTGGTGGCAAGATATACGTGACATAAAATTCACCATTTTAACCATTTTTAAATGTACAGTTCAGTGGCATTAAGTACATTCACAGGGTTGTGCAACTATCACCACGATCCATTTCCAGAACTTTCTTAAAAAAGAATCTTTTTTTGAAAGCAGTTTTAGGTTCACAACAAACTTGGGAGGAAGGTACAGAGATTTCTCATACACCCCCTGCCCCCCACAGCCTCCCTCATTATCAACATCCCCATCCAGAGGGGGCATTTGTGGTAATCGATGAACCTACATTGACACATCATAACATCCAAAGTCCATAGTTTACATTAGGGTCACTCTTGTTGTGGTACTATTCTGTGCGTTTGGACAAATGTAATATAGTGGCATGTATCCATTATAATATCACATGGTATTTTCACTGTCCTAAAATTCCTCTGTGCTCGGCCTGTTCATCTTGCCCTGCCCCCTCCCACTCCACCCAAGTCCCTGGCAACTGCTGGTCTTTTTACTGTCTACATAGTTTTGCCCTTCTCCAGAACTCTTCATCACCACAATGCCCATTAAAAAAAATCAGGTTGTTTATCTTTCTGTTGAGTTGTGAGGCCCTGATCAAATATATGGTTTGTAAATATTTTCTGCCATTCTATGGTTGTCTTTTCATTCTCCTGATAGTGTCTTTCAATGCACAAAGGTTTTCATTTTGATGAAGTTCAATTTATCTATTTTTTTCTTTCATCATTTGTGCTTTCGGTGTCATGTTTTAAGACACCATTGACTAATCCACGGTCATGAAGTTTTACATTTTCGTTTCCTACTAAGAGTTTTATAGTGTTTCCATTCTGAGTTAATTTTTGTGTATAGTGTGAGGTAGGGATCCAACTTCATTCTTTTGCATGTGGCTATCCAGTTGTTCCAGCACTACTTGTTGGAAAGACTCTTTCCCCATGGAATGGTCTTGACACCCTTCTCAAAAATCCATTAACTATAGGTGTATGGGTTTATAGCTGGACTCTCTCAGTTTTCTTTCATGATTTAAATGTCTGTTCTTATGCCAATGCTGCATTCTTTGATGGTTGTAGCTTTGGAGTAACTTCTGAAATCGAGAAGTGGGAGTCCTCCAACTTTGCTCTTTTTCAAGTTTGTTTTGGTTATTCAGGATCTCTTGCAATTCCATATGAATTTTGATATCATCTTGTCTATTTCTGCCAAAAAAGCACCAGGAATTTTTATAGAGATTACACTGGATCTGTACATCAGTTTGGGGAATATTGCCATCTGTGATGGTTAGTTTTGTGTGTCAGTTTGGCTAGGCTCTAGTACCTGGTAATTCAAGTAAACACTAATCTAGGTGTGCTGTGAAAGTATTTTTAGATATGGTAACTTCTACAACTAGTTGACTTTAAGCAAAGATTATTTTTGGTAGTTTGGGCCTTATCCAATCAGTTGGAAGGCCTCAAGAGCAAAACTGAGGTTTCCCAGAGGCCGAATTCCACCTGTGGGCTAGAGCTTCATCTATACCCATATCTCTAACTATTTATTTATCTACCTCCTTCTGGTTCTGTTTCTCTGATACGACTCTGAATGATACCCACATGAATGTCTTTTTCTTTCTTTTAGTAATGTTTTGTAGTTTTCAGTGTGCAAGCCTTAAACTTCCTTAAATTGTTTTCTGAATTTTTGTCTGTTTGTTACTTGCTTGTATAGAGAAATGCAACTACTTTTGTATGTTGATCTAGTATCCAGCCACTTCGCTGAACTTGCTTATGGGCACTAATAGTTTTTTGTGGATTCCTTAGGATTTTCTATATGTAAGATTATGCCATCTGCCAAGAGAGATAGTTGTACTTCTTTTTCAATCTAGATACTTTTTGTTTTTCTTGTCTAATTGCCCTGGCTAGAGTTTCCAGTACAATGTTTAACAGAAGTGGCAAAAGCAGAAATCCTTGTGTGTTCCTGATTTTGGGTCAGGGGGAGCATTCAGTCTTTCACCATGGAGGATGCTAGCTCTGGGCTTGTTTGTTGATGCTTTTTGTGAGGTTGTGGAAGTTTACTTTGATTCCAAGTTTGTTGAGTGTTTTTACCATGAAAATGTTTTGGATTCTGTCAAATGCTTTTCCTGTGACATCTGTTGAGATGCTCATGTTGGCTGGTTGACTTTTCTTCCGTTCTTGGAAACACTAGGTTAGAAATTCAAACTGTGTGGTTTTTCAGGGATTAAAGAAAGAGTTACAGTTTTACAGCTTCCCCCATAAATAATCTAAGCTCGTGGCCACAGTGGTGTTTAGGACAGATGAGAAGACAAAGCCAGCTCCTGCGTTGGTGCAACAGGTTGAGGGAGAAAAAATGAATGAAGATGAGGTACCACTGAGTGAAAGACAAGGAAATTCAGGTGGGCAGTTGCTTTTCCCTCTGTAGGAAGGAAGGGGTGGGGGCAGGGAGGGAAAAAAGGAGGCAGGAAGGAAGGGAGAGAGAGAGGAAGGAAGGAAGGAAGGAAGGGAAGGAAGGAAGGGAGGGAGGGAGAGAGGAAGGAAGGAGGGAGGGAGGGTGGGAGGAAGGCATTCACACAAGGCTGTTTCCTGAACATTTTGCTCAGACAGATGTACTGTAGGGCTCCCGTGTTGCTGGTGCTGGTCTGCAATACTCTGGTTTAATGGCAGGACAACAGGTCCTTTTGCACACCTTAGAATGGAGAATGGGAGAGGTTGGGTATATCCAGGTTCCCCCATAGCTTCAAAACAATAAAAGGTTGGCCTTACTAATAACATCTACCTGGCAGCTTCCCATTCACTAGAGAACTTCGAAATCCCCTCTTCCAATTGGTGTTACATTCACTGCTGATGGTAGCTGGGTCCGAATGATGAAAGGCGGTGAGAGCTCTGGACAGGGACGGAAGAGACAGCTGGACCTTGCTGTGGCTTTTGTTGTGGGGCCTTGGCAAGGCACTCTTCCTGTCTGGGCATCAGTGTCCAGAGGAGTTCTGGGATCTGGTGCATGAATACACGATGGAGCTCAAAGGCTGTCTGCCCAAGTGGCCCTTCTCTCCATGGTCAGGCAGGATTCCACCCATCAACTGGACTCTGGACTCTCAGAGCCACACAAGCTGGCTAATGCCCTGTAATGGTTTCCTAGAGCGCCCTGCTGGATCAGGGCTGCTATTACTATAGCAGGCAGATGGGGCTCTTATCAAGATAGGCAGGCAGCACCTCTTTGGATGTTGAAACAGGAGTTACTGATTTCCAGACCTTTCAGTGATGCAGTAAGAAAGTGTTTAGGGACCACCAGCCCGCCTAGGGGCACACAAAGTAGTAAGACAGCAGATAGGTTTTACTTAACACTTCATCTGCTAAACCCTTTGCCGGCATTATCTCAGTTAATTCTCGGTAGATTTTATGAGATACCTACTGTTCTGCCCATTTTACAGTCAAGAAACTGAGGTCCAGAGAAAGTGGGTAAATTGCCCAAAGGCACACGGAGTAATCTGGGCTGTCTGAAGGTACAGAACTGAGTTATGGGGACAGAAGCGCCGCCCCCCCGGTGGGCAGGGAGCACGGGATCTGGGACTGGAGGTCGGTGGTCCCCGCTCTCTGAGGGTAGGGCTGGAGAAGGAATGCCAGAGACCGGGGACCTAGGGAGCGGAGGGCGGGGGTCGGAAATCAGGACGGGAAGGTCAGCGGTGTCAGGGCACCGGGCGGAGATCGACGTCCAGGGGCAGAATCCGCGGGGAGGCACAGGAGGAGGCGAGTGGGGGGGCCCCGAGGTCAGCCCGAGGGGGGTAGGCGGGGGTCTGCATGTAACCGGGGTCCCGGCGGGCCGGGGGGGGGGGGGGGGGGGGGCGCGGGGCGGGGAGGAGCCGGAAGCCCGCCTGCCGCCCCGCCCCCCGCGGCCCTCCTCTCGCCCGCCCGCCTGGGGCCCGCTCAGACCTCCCGGCTCGACTGGCGCGGCGCGGGCGGCGGTGAAGCAGCAGCAGGGGCGCGGGGGCGCTGCAGCGGCGGCGGCGGCCCAGGCGGGCCCCTGCCCGGGGGCACGCGGTGGTGGCGGCCGGGGGACCCCGGCAGGTCGAGGGTCGAGGGATGGAGGCCGCCCGGGTTTCCAGGGTCCCGTCGAGCTGGGTTCGGTTTATGCGCGCCCGGGTCGGCCGATCGCCAGCCGTGGGGTCGGTCCGAACGAATTTCCGGACGCCGGTCTCAGGAATTAGGCTTTTAGGGTCCGCGGCGTCTGCGTTTTTGCCCCTGCCCGGGGGTTGGGGGGGTGGAGGTTGGGCGCTTCCCGCAGGAACCCCTCAGCCAGCGCCGAGATGGACACCCGAGGGCCTACGGAGCCCCCGGAGGGGTGAAAATCCAGCGCGAAGGGAGGGTTAGCCCTGGCTCGATCCCTCCCAGCTGTAGGTGGATCCTGGGAGCGCGGGGTCCGCGCAGACCCCGCCCACTGCCGATGCAGGATGGACGGCGATGCACGAGCAGGGGAGGGGAACCTGGGGCAGACGTGCGCATTGCCCTACTCGCCCAGCTAGGCAGGTGCCTCCTCGCCTCTGCTTTCCAGGTCAGTTTGTATCTGGGCAGTGAGGTGGGTGTTGTGCCCTCAGTTCCTGCTCAGGGTCAGAGCCAGGAGGTGATGGGGAAACGGGTGCATTGTGGAAGGGCGGTGCATGCCAGGAATAAGGCCAGTTGGACGTCGTCTAGGCTTCTGGTCGCATTTGCGCTGACGAATCGTGGGTCTGATGCCATTGCCTGCTGGACTGAGCTTTGGGGGTTGGGCAATCCCATCAGGTTAGGCTCTCCCACCAGTGTTGAGAACGGGGATAGATCCCTCCCCTAGGCCTGGAAAGCCGGTGCTGGTTCAGGTTCAGGGGCTGCCTGGAAGGCAGGTCGGCCTTGCAGTTCCCCTGGGGCCCTTCTAAGTTCAGACTTGGTTTGCAGTAATGTGTGCTTGACTGCCTCACTTAACCTTCCTACCCCTCCCTGAGCCTTCCCAGGGTGGCTCTTTTAAAATAGGACTAACCTGGATGCCATGTAAAGGGAGGCATCGTGAGATAAGAATCCAGGCAGGTGACATGCTCTAGCTGCTTCTTGGCTTAGCTCTCAGCCAGCCCTTGCTCTGGGATATAAATGTGCTCCAAACTCTCTAAGAAACATTTATTTGTACATATGCTACAGGAGAGGCCCATCTTCCCTTTTTCCTGTTAACGGCACCAATAATAGATGGTTTTATTCACATTTGAAAAAGAATCCTTGTTGTAATTTTTCATGGATTAAGTGACTTAGTGATTCATCTGAGACGAAGGATCAGTTTCCTAAGTCTCTCAAACACTAGACTGAAGTAATTCCCTGTCTTTGACGAGTAAACTTCCTTTGTTCATTCAGTCCCTTTTGTGGGTTGAGTGTGGGGAAATAAAGTGCTACCCTTGCCCTTGAAGGGGCACAGAAAAAATGGCTCCCGGTCCTGAGGGGCTTATGCTCTGGGTGGTGAAAAAAAACAGAGCTCACAATGCCTGGAAGGGGCCTCAGGAGTGGAAAGAAGGGAACTATGAGATGGGGCCAGGTTAGCCACAGGAAGTTTAGTAGCAAAACTGAAACCTGAGCACATGTGGCAAAAGGGACCGGGTGGGTAGCACTCCAAATGAACAGAAGGGTCTCAGCAAGGCTTTGGGCAAGCTGAAGGTTGAGGGCAGTGCAGTCAAAGGTGAACCACTAAGAGGCATTTTCAATCTAACTTTATTTTCAAAGAGATAAACAATGTATGCTTTATTGACATTAACCATCCCTGCTGATTGGAGGTGTGTCTCATGCCGGTGCCCATCAGGGGCTTAAAAATTTTCCCACGGGAGAGGAATCAACCTGAAGCCACAGTGACGGTGGGAGAAAGGAGGTCCATAAGAGGAAGTCCTAGCATCTTGGCACTGTGGCTGGTCCTCTGTTTCGTTTTACTTTTACTGCAATGAAAAGCCCAGTCGGTGGGGTGGTCCATTTTGTCAGGCAAATAAACCTCCTCAACTCTGCTTTTTAGTATAGGTGTGTGTATGATGTCTTTGGTGCCCATGGCCTCCCAGGGCATCTTCTGAACTTGATTCGTCCTCACTTACCTTAGAATTGTTAATTTGAGCTCAACGTGGTACTCTCCTGGGTCCTTACAATTTCATGTTATTGTTTGACCCTGCCTTGGCCAGGGCCCTGGACTGCCATGATAACACTTACGTGACTGATGAAGTTGCTCTTGGCTGCGGGGTATTTCGGTGGAAGAACTGTGTGTAATTTCATAGGGTTTAAGGCACGGGCAGAAGAAATACTGAGGGTGCCTGTGTGGTGATTCCCTGCTCACCTCATAATAGGTAGGAAGTTAATTCACCAGGATCCTAAAAGCCTGAGGTACTTCCTCTATCACTTTCTTCTTTATCAGTGTTCATTTAAGCGACTTAGCTCATGGAGCTTTAGAATTGATGATTTTCCTGGGTAGATTTAAGAGCTTAGCATCAATTTGCCTTAACTTTGAGTCCAGGGAAGTTAGACATAGATTTTTGCATTGATATTTCTAAAAGTTATATAAAAAATAATAATATGGGGAGTGTGGAAGATAGGAAAATCCAGTATAATCTGACCATGTGAATGCAGCCTCTGGCATCAGTTTTCCTTAGTGGCTCTTTGTCATGGTGCCTGTATTTTTTATGACGTTGTAATCAGGGTGCATAGAATTTTGTGTCCTATCCTAGTAGGGTTCTCGTTGTGCCATTTCATCAGAAACTGTCATTCATGTGGTTTCATCAGGAATCCAGAGGGAAATTGCCCTCACTGATTCTGGGGAAGCAGCCCAAGTCCCCCGTGGAAGCATTTTCCATGCCACAAATCACTGTAATTTGTAGTTGTGCCATATTTGAACCTGGCTGTGGTAACTTTATCCTTGACTTAGGGAACATATCGCCCTGCAGGACAGGCTGAATTCAGAAGATGGAATTTGAAAACATTTCTCTGAAATAGTTCTCTGTGAGCGTTTGTGTTTTAACTGAGGATAGACTTGAATTTGAAGTCAAATAGCCTGAGAACCTCAGTACATTTTTTATTGTTTCCTTTGTGCGAGGAGATGACTTTCTCACTTCTTTTTCCCAAGAGGGTTGCAGATCCCAATTTCCCCATTTGTCTAAATTCTTCCTCCTTATTATTTTAGAATTTAAGAAGCGCCTTGGCCATTTTCTGGAACAGGTTAAATTCTGTTATGACAAAAACAGCACGCAGAATCTTTGTAGTTTAAAGATTGCTAACCAATGGCACTTGGTTTAAGAAATTTGAGCGATCTTCTATTTAATAAATGTGCAAGTCCAGTAGTTCCTTAAGGGTCTTTGTAATCAAGTTTCACTTATGCTCAGGATTTGTAAAGAACATTTCTCTCCAGAGAACCAGCTGGTCTTCCACCCTCTGTACAAATGAGGCTGCTTTCTTAGGAGATCTGGCAATTTGCATGGGTGGCTTCTTTTACTGAAGGAACCCCCTTTTCTTGGGTCATTTCTGTGACGCACATATTCTCAGAGCAGGTCTCTGGGTTTCTTTCTGCGGCTGGAGGGTGGGGGCAGGAAGTAGAATGGAAAATCTTTCCTTTTTCTTCCCGAAAGAACTGATTTTGGAGGATTAAGTTGGTAGTGAAAAAGCTGCTTTATCTTCTCTCTGAAAGCCTTGCCCTTTTGTGGGTTGGTTTGATACCTAAATCTGGAAAATAGTTCTACATGCAGCATACAGATATATTTTTAGAAGTTTGTCACCCACATGTGATTAAAACCACTTTTAGAGTTTTGAAATCTCATCTTAGGGAGTGGATGGGAAGTACAGATCTGTGACCAGGCATCGGGATGCTTTCAGCTGGAAGGATTTTGGAGATTCCTTAAACTTTTAAGTTCTTGTCCATTAGCATAAATTTTGGGGTATCTTTTTCTTTCTTTTTTTTAATCTCCCCAGTAGAAATATTAGAAACCCTGATCACACCCCCTCCTCTACTTAATCTTTTTGTAGTTAACCAAACTATACTTTTTAAAAATGTTCTTTAAAAAAAATTATACCTTTGAAAAAAAAATTTTTTTTTAATCGAATTCAGATGCCTTTGGGTGAAGCCTACCTGTCCCAGTTCACCTTATTGTTTAATTTTTGATTTTCAGGAAAGCTGCAGTTAGTACCTGGCACTCCTCTACACCCCTCTCTGGGTTTGTTCTACATCATTACCAAATACATCTGTCAAACTAAGAAACTAACAGAGGTGCCCCACTATTAAACAAACTCCAGTCTTCGTTTGGAGTTGACCAGTTTTTCCGCTAATGCCCTTTTTTTTCTGATCCAAGACCCGGTCCAGGGTACCACTTAGCATGGAATCGCCCCACCTGCTTGTCTTCTCTGGCCTCTTAGCGTTTCCCAGTCTTTCCTGTTTTTAATGGCTGCCTTTGAGCAGTACCAATCAGGAGTTTTATAGACCATCCCTCAAACTGAGTTTGATGTTTTTCTCCTGATGGTGGATTTGGGAAGAAAGCCGTAGAAGCAAAGTTGTCTTGTCACATCGCATCGGGGGGCACATCATGCCCACAAGATGCTGCTCATAATATAACCTTTATCGTGAGATCAAGGTGGTGGTTTCCACAGTTCTCCACGGTAGAGTCACTTTCTCTTTTTGTAAACTGTTCTTTAAAAGGAAGATAATAAATCCATTCTGGTCCCGGTAGCTACACGTAACGTGGCATTTTTCTGGAAGGAAGAATTGTCTTGTCTCTTCATTTAAAAGATAGACACTTTTAAGAGCTTGTGCTTTAGATCTCCCCATCATATATAAAATGTACGTGCCGTGCATGCGCGCAGCCTCTCAGCTCTGCGAGGACATATTGTGTACATCACTTTCCAAAGCCTTGTGGGGAATCCAGAGAAATGTAGAACACAGCCCTTTCCCCGGAGAGGTGTGTGATGTGGTCCAGTTAGGAAAACAATCTTCCTTGCAGACAGGAAGCAATTAGGAGGCAGGAGGAAGGCATATGTCAATGAGGGCTGGATTGTGTGGGATAGTCCAGGAGAAGCAGGGCAGGCCTTCAAAGCACACAATAGGTAACCTTTACTACCCTGCTTTCCGCTGTAGTCTTGCTAAAAAGCGAGACTGTTGTTTTCCCTTACTTTCAAAGATGTGACAGTTCTAATGCTGCAGGCATCTGGAATACAGCCAGAATGGAGGAAATAAAATAGAGCCTCCCAAGAAACACAGATACTTATCATCAAGACAGATGCCCGAGCTAGTTTACCCTACTCATAGGGGGCGCCCCGGGAAACTAGTAACTCTTTAGGGCAAGTCCTCACACACTTAGAGTTCTGGTTTTACAGTCCTCAGAAGCTTCTAGGCCCCAGCAACAAATGGAGGGGTGGGATGGGGATTGTCAGCAGCTCCAGGTTGGAGACACAGCAGCCTGGGATAGCACAGAACCGCGAGATGCCGACGTGGGCCTTTTCTTATTTACTGTTTTTTTGTGCAGACTTTAAGAAGGCGGAGAGAAATGTGGGATCGATTTTAGAAAATGGTTAAGATACTTGTCGAAAGAGGCCGTGGGTCAGCTTCATGAAGCAACACCAGAAGTTAGGAGACTGGCGTTTTCACTGTGTTTAGACATGATTCTGGGAGAGGACCCCTGGGCTGCGGGGCCTTTGATGTGTGTTTATTTACGCTGCTGGGGAGCAGTTGGGTGGCTTCTGTGGTTGTTTTCTCTCAGTATTCTAGGTTTTGAGGCTTATTTATAGAATTGGAACTCTCCTTCTGGTAGGAGTTGAATACTTCTGGGGTGGCTTTCAAGTCGCTCTTGGGTTGCTGGTTAATTAAGCGGAAGCCTTGTGTGGGGTCCCTCCCCAAAAGGCCCAGGCTGGTGCCCACCTGGGCCTTACAGGCTCTTGGGGGGTGTGAAGGCTCCAGTTACCCCACCTAACCCTCCTGGCCACCCACTGCTCGCCTTCCCACAGGACACAGGGGAGCCTGCTTCTGCATGTCCAGCCACACTGTTCCTCTCTTCCTGCGTGTGTCCCACAGATCCTCCACTTGCATTAGAACCTGAGCTTGATTTCCCCTTTGTGTCTGCTTCGGTATCTCCCCATGTTGATTAACTTTACTTCCCCGTACGGGTTCCTTAATGCCTCCGTGAGGGAGGGTCCATGTGTCTCCAGCTCCGTGTCCACCATCAGCCTTCAGAACCTCCTGCCAGAGAAATGGATCATAGCTCATCATACAAAGAAGAGAACTTTATTTTGGTAAATAGGATGTTAGCACAAATTTAGGGGATGATAAAGTGGGAATGGTGGAGTGCACCTTCCACAAACTGAAGTAACCAGAAGGTTCCATCACTCTGGAGACACTGAGGGAGGGGCCAGGTGTCAGGTGCTTGGCAGGATGTGGGACAAAGGACTGTGATGCCGTGATGTCACCCAGAGGCAGAAGGGAGGACCCGGGAGGAGGGCCTGGGATGGGCAGAGATGGGTGTGCACAGGAGCCTCTTTTTTTTTCCATTAAGAAAAAAAAAAGATGTAATTTATTTTACTTTAGACTTAATATTTATTTTTACTTCAATTGTAAATTAACAAATACATACTAAATTATGATCAAGAAATGATACAATAGTAAATTTACAATATAATGAATATATTTTATTTAATTTACCAACCAGATAATTAAATAGTGTTAATTTTATTTCATTTTTTCCTTCATTTTTTGATTATGCGATAATGCTATGGCTCCATATACAAAAGCTCCCCAAGGGCGGACGAGTGAACCGTATTTGTCCTGCTGCCCCCGCAGTCCACATCCCACCTCTGCTTACAGGCAGCCCCGGTTACCAGTGTCTGTCCTCTTGGAGACATTTCATGCATATTACATAAGGAGATGTGTATATCCTTCTTCCTTATACAGAAGGTGGCCTCCTGGAGACACTGCTCAGGCTTTTCTGTGCAGTGACATGTGTCAGAGGAAACTGCATGTCTTGGTACTGTTCTGGCTGTTGCTTCTGGACCCCGTGCACGGATGGGCTGTAACTGATCTGCCCGGTCCCCTGCTGACGGACAGCTAGGTGGCTTCTAGGAGTCCTGCTGTGAACACCCCTGTGTGCTCATCATGTCCCTTCCCCTGTGTGTGGGGTGACCTCTAATACAGATTTCTAGAGGAACTCCTGAGTCAAAGGACTTGTGCCTGTTAAGTTTTGGTAGATGGTTCCATTGTGCGAGCCTCTGTGGACCGTGGGTAGTGTCTGCATCCAGGCCAGGTTTCCGGGTGCTACCAAACGTTTTGCTCTTTGCTGGCATGAACGTGGCAAATCTAATGATGGGCAAAAAAAAATACCTTGGCATCGGTTGTGGGTTTTTTATAAACACAAGACCCTTTATTTTAGAATAAGTAGTTTTAGATTTATAGAAAAGTCACAAAATTAGTACAGGTGCCTCAGTACTCCATCCAGTAACCCCTTTTGTTAGTATTTTCCATTGTCGGGTGTATTTGTTACAATTCAGAACTGACTCTAGTAGATGTCTGTTAACCAAACTCCAAACTTTATTTAAATGCCACCAGTTTTTCCACTGTATTCTCTTCTAGGATCCAGTCCAGGTTGCTCCATCCTGCTTAGTTGGCATGTCTCATTCTCCTCTGGTCAGTGATGATATCTCAGACGTTCCTTGTCTCCCATGACCTTGGCAATTTTGAGGAGTCCGGGCCTGGTCCCCTGTAGGAAGTCACTGTAGAATGTCTGGGCTTGTGTGATGGTTTCCCATGATGAGCCCAGAGTCAGGGGTTTGGGGGAGAAAGACCACAGAGTGGAAGTCAGCAGGTGTGTGATGGCCACATGACCTGCCCGATGATACTCATCTCGACCATCTGTCTCTGTGTTGTCTTACCTGCATCTCCCTGTTTTGGGAGAGATGAGCATTTTGCGTGTGAAGACCAGGAGCGGTTGTCCAGGGGTGAACAGCTAGTGGTCAGACTGATGGGCGTGGGGTTGAGGGGGGTGCCACAGGGACTGGGTGCAGTCCCCCGAGTCCCTGAGGACCTGCTGGGGGAGAGCTCGTGGGGAAGGAGCAGCCCCTGAAGGAGGTGCAAGACTGGCCCAGAATGAGGAAGTCCTTCCAGCCTGGGAGAGGACAGGAAGCAGGAAGTGGGCTTGGGGGGTCGTGGCTGAGAGAGGAAGTAGGGGCTGAGGACCCAGGCCAGGGGACTAGAGGCATTTTGTTTTTTTGCACTTTAATAAGGATTTGGACCATCTTAAGAGATCTCAGAGGAGGAGCCAGCGGAGGGGCAGGATTGGCAGGAGGAGACACTGTTGGAGCAGAGTCCCCTAGTACATTGCCCAATGTGCCAGGGTGGCCACAGTCATGGAGTTAAATGAAATTGGAACCCTGAGAACAGAGCGGGCAGAGAGACGCCTGGGGTGGGGATCAGGTCTGCAGGGAGTGGAGGCGTGGGCACAGGGGCCCCACTGTCGGTGGGGTGGGGAGGTGGGTGCATTCCTCTCCTGCGGCCGCTGTGACACATTACCACAGGCTCAGTAGCTAAAATAACACAAATTTATTAATCTGATGGTTCTGGAGTCCAGGAGTCCAGATTGGGTGTCACTGAGTTAAAATTAAGGCATGGCTTCCCTCTGCAGGCTCTAGGGGAGAAGCCACTTGCTTGCCTTTTCCACCTAGAGGCCACCTGCATTTCTTGGCTCATGGCCCCTTGTTCCAATGTCAAAGCCAGTAGGGCAGCATCTTCTCTGTCCTGCCTCTCAGAAGGACTGCCGTGCTTACACTGGACCCCCCTGGGGTAATGGGTCATCTTCTCGCCCAAAGGCCCTAATTCATCACAGCGGTGAAGTTCTCATATTCACATGTGGGTTCTGGGGATGAGGACCCAGACCGCTTCGGGGGTATTATTCTGCCTGCCACAGTGTGAGCAGGTGTAGGAGGGACAGACTCTAGGGGATTATGACAAACATGTGAAGGCATGGAGATAGTGGCCCCAAAACAGGAGCACATGGTATGATGGGGTCTGTGCTTGGGTCCTCCTGCCTCTTGGCGATGAAATGACTGTCACTGGGGCCAAGTGAGCCCCCTCCCTGGTCTTTACTCTGCTTTCCTGTCATTAGAACGAATGCTTTTATAGTAACCCTCCTGCCCAACATTCTGAGCACATCCACTTTTAGTGCCCTGAGGTGTAGTCGCCATTATTAGCCCATTTTCCAGATGAGGAAACTGAGGCACAGGGCTATGAAGCAGCTCATCCAAGTTCACACAGCCTAGAAGTGGCCACATTGGGATTTGAACTGAAGAAGCTTGGTCCCAGAGCTTCTGCTCTTAAACATTCAACTTGCCTTAAAATGCCATCATTTTCATTTTCTTCCGGCCCTTTTGGCTCCCCTGTCCGTGTTCTGCCTGCTCACATTCTTCCACGTCTTCTGTTTTCTCAGAATAACCATTGGGTATCCACAGGCCGTGCATGGCCCACGCCATTCCTACTGACCCCTGAGAGATGGGTGGCGCCTGTCCCCTCTTGTAAATGACAGGGGAGTGCATGCAGGCGTTCCTGAAAATCCCAGGTGTGACAGCGTCTCGGGCAGCAAGCAGAGACATCCCCTCTACGCCATCTCCGAGCTCAGCGGCCATAGCCTTGGTTTCCCACCAGGTCAGTTCCTGATTGGATTCTGCCCTGAAGCCCTTTGCGTCTCGTGCAGTTGCCCAAGGAGAGCCCTCTGCGCTGGGCTTTAGCGTGCTGCCCTCTCCCGCTGCCTTTGGGCCCTGCCTGCTTGTGGGTTGTTTCACCCCAAAGAGGTGGGGGTGGGAAGGAAAAATGACCTGAGACTCCGAAAGTTCCTCATCTGCCGAAGGCATCCCTTCAGTCCTTGCCGGTTATAAAGAAGCGTGGAGAATGGAGACACCTGCGAAGGTGTGACCTCTGTCCCCCATGGCCTGTGCACATGTGTCAGCAGGAGTTGCTGGTAGTAATGGCATCTGGGTACAAGCTAGTTAGAGCCTCTGAATTTTCTTGACAACGTGAAAAGACACAAAGTGTCATTTCTGGAGAGTGGGTGACACACCGTCTGTGTCTACAGGTGGCTTGGAGCCATGCCACGGACGGCTAGTGAACATGGAGTGACATGTCTCTGAGTTCAGGGTGGCGGCACTGGAGGGCTTGTTCACGAACCCAGATTATGAATGGATGGCACAGTTGCGGGAAGCACCCCTCTCCTTACTGTCCTCTGTAACTCCAGCCAGAGCCAGGAGTGCCCGTCCACAAAATCCAGGGGCGCCTCCTGCAGAGCAGGGACACAAGCCACATCATAAGCTTGCATTGCAGAGTGATAATGCACCGATCTTGAAGTTTGGAGACAGCGTCTTTTTTTTTCCTCCTGATTTGATTTTGTTCCTGTGTGCACGCCTCCACACTTCCCTTTTCAAGTTCTCTCCACCCACATCTCAACTTGACCTCCTGCCATGACATCCCAGGGTGCCCTTTTGGGAAGCACCACTCCCCCAGGAATCCTGAGGGAAATGAAAGATTTCAAACCCAATTAAGTGATTCCAGTGCTGGAGCATGTTTGGGGATGCTTTGGCCAAATCTTTATGTTACCTTGAGCTGAACTGTGGACCATCCACTATTGAGGCTTGTCGCTACTTAAACGTCTTCCTCTAAAAACTTTTTCTCAGACTCAGGAAAGTTGAGACTGGATACGACTCTCCCACTTACGTCTGCTTCCAAATCTTGATGCCATCCTTTGGCAAGGGCTGTGTCCTTATTATACCTAGGTATTACTTTGTGTAAACATTTGTTGAAGTGACAGGGTGCCTGCTTTGCCTAGACTTTCCCTGTGTTAGCCCCAAAGTCAGTGTATCCAGGGAAACCCTTCTCTCCCAGGCAGACTGGGCTGGCAGGTCACTTGAAGCCCCATGGTATTTCGAGCTGGGGATGCAGATTTTAATAAATTTCAAGGTTTGCCCTTATAGGACCCACAGACTGATCAGAAAGACAGACAAGTAATGAAAACACTTGCTCTGTGATAAGTAAGGCAGAGAAACACGTATCAGTAGCAGCTACTACATCCTGAGTATTTATGTGTCCCTCATTGCTCTGGGTGCTTTTCACAAGTGGATACGTTTAATCCCTGCTGGAGCCTTGAGAAACCTCCAGCATGCCCATTTTACAGATGGAATAACTGAGGGCCCAAAGTCATGCCCTGAGGCATGGGGTAGCCTGGAGTTGACCACAGGCAGTCTGGCTGCAGACTCTGCATCCTTGATTTCTGCACTGCGTAGAGACGTTTGGAGAGGAATTAATCCTTCCTTGGGAAGGCCAGAGTTCGCTTCTTGGCGGAAGTGACACACAAGCTGGGATATGATAGGTGAGAGGAATTTGCAGACCTGTCAAGAAGGAAGGAAACAGGACAAAGAGTAAAGAGCATGCCCAGAGCATGTTTGGGGACATCTGAGCCAGGTTGCAGGTGCCAAGAGGATTTGCAACAGTGGCTGGAGGTGAAGTGAGAGGTGGGGTGGATAGCAGGGGTCCAGTCTGTCCTGGGAAGCCCCCCCATTTGGGCAACCCTAGTGGGGGGCATCCCATTGGGAGGTGTCAAGAAGACCCCAGTGATCTTGGTTTTAGGTAAATGGGGGCCACTGGATGGGCTGAACTAAGACTAGTGGGTGAATTTGGAGGCTCGAATTGCAGGCTTTGGTTTGTGACATGTAAGCTTTCTAGCAATGCTGTTTTTTATTGAGGTAAAATCACATAGAATTCATCATTTTTAACATGGACAATTCAGTGACATGTAGCACATTCACACTATGTGCACCCGTCATCTCTACCTAAATTCCAGAACATTTTCATCATCCCAAAAAGAAACCCTGTACCTGTTAAGAGTCACTCCCCATTTCCTACTGACACCCTCCCCCAGCCCCTGGCCACCATGAACTGACCTTCTGTCTCCGTGGATTTACCTGTTCTGGGCATTGCATATAAATGGAATCATACCATATGTGGCCTGTTGTGTCTGCCTTCTCTCACTGGGCATCATGTTTTCAGGGTTCATTCGGTGATATCTTAGAGCCCACATAGCAGTGATAGAGCCGGTCGGCCAGCCAGCTCTAGGCTTCTAGGCTCCCCAGAAGTGAGACCCTTCCCTTTGAATTTGCGATTCCAGGCAGAAGGCCACCAGGTTGGGTCCGCAAACATTGAATGAAGCCTGTGGGCGCCAGAAATAGCAGCTCCTGCCGGAACGTTTCAGAGAATTCTCAGGCTGTTCAGCCTGAACGTTGTAGGAGCCGATCTGTTGCTGAAAGCGAGGTCCCTCTCAGAGTTCGTCCTGAGTTTTCAGGATCAGTTCGTTAATATCAGCTTAGGGCGTGAAGATCGCTGGGCCTGACGGTGTGGCATCCCTCCAGGATTTTGAGGGCTTTTTGCTCCTCTTTCAGCAGAGCAAGATTAAGCTGAGACTGAGCTGCTCTGAGACTCAGCTGGCAAGGGGCCTTTGCCCTGCTCTCCCTGGTATTGCAGCAGTAAGATTGCTTTAAATATGCAACTTTGGAGGGACATTGCATCTCAGAGGAATTCTGAGATCTCCCCCTTGTTTGTCTCCCCAAAACGAGAAGGAAGAGCTTTGTGGCATCTGCCTGTGGTGGTTCATTAAGCTACTGGCCTCCTGATCGTCACTGAGGGAGCAGAGTGTTTTGGATTGCAAAGTCCTCAGTGACAAAATTAGTTGGAATCCATAATAGGCAGGCGTTTCTTCATCTTGCCTCGTGTATGTGGTGTGAGTCTGCAGTAAATGCAAAGAGAGGTGGTGTCTCCCGAGGTGCTCACATGCATTGCTTCTGCTGAGAATTTGTTTCCTTTTCACATTATTTGGGGGCAAGGTGTGCAAAAGCAAGCTGTTGATTGTGTCTGGATTTCCCAGCATGGGAGATGTGTTGGTGAGGTCAAAAGAGCTGCAGAGTCCAGCAGATGTGTGTTCAAACCCCAGCCCACCTCTTCCTGGAAGGTGGGGCACCAAGGTGTGAACTTGGACAAGTGGTGTAACCTCTCTGGGCCCCAGTTTTTCATTTGTGAATGGGAGTGATAACAATAATTCCTGACTCAGTGGTAAGAGAATTACGTGAGATGATGCACTTAAGGGTGTGAATTAGAGCACCCGTTGCAGTAAAGAGCCCATTTACGGTTCACCTTAATGCAGGTGTGAATCCAGAGTCAGGGTGTGGTGTCAGGAAGAGCAGGATGTGTAGTGGGTTTTGCTCAGGCCAGGACCTCTGGACTCAAAGGTTTAACCGGCCTGGTCACTTTCTTCTGGGGTGAGGACGCAGCAGATTGAATGTAGATTCAAGACCCAGAGGAGTGACTGGTGCAGGAGGAAGCGGACAGCAGCCAGCCCAGGCCTGCCTGACTCCATCCCCCAGAGGGGAGGGTCCCCTGGCCGGACACCTTCCCCCTGCCTAACTCCCTTGTTTGTGGCTCATGAGGTTAAGTCGTGAGGGGGCTGTATCGTGCCTGAAAGAGAATATGCATATGTAGGGGACCCCAAGACTTGGTCAGTAAAGGTTTAAAGTGCATTCAGACGATTGCGTTGATGACAGTGAAAGGGGAGGAGACCCATTTTAGAAAGTGAACAAATAAATGTTGATTTGGCAAACCCATTGGACACAAATACCGCATTCCACACCTTGGGTTGTCAGTGGGGACCCAGAGGGGTGAAGATCGGTTTCGGGGGAGAGGAGAGGTGAAAAAAATGTCTTAGATATTACAGTGGTGTGTGGCCCTCCAAAACTCAACCCTGCCTAAGGAAATCTTATTTCTTAATATTTAAGTTCTCTTGTTAGGCAAAAATTAAATTATAATTAATTAAATTTAAATATAATTTAATTTTTCTCCTTGGGGGCCGGGGGTGGGAGGGTAGTGGGGGAGGCAGCTATAACGAAAACAAGATTGGGAAAGCCTGTTCTATACCGGGGCTCAATGAATGCGTCACTCCCAGATGCTTTCCTGAAGGGCCTTGGGATAAATACCCATTTACTCCTTACTGCCCGCCTCGGAAAGCATCTTTCACTAAGTGAATCATTGGGACTTGCAACAAAGGGCATTTTCAGGAAGGGACCCCAAAATTCCAAGTGGCATATTTTCAGATGAGAGAGCAGGGGGCCGGGATCGTGCAGCTGGTCATGGGCCGGTGTCCCAGTCAAAGCCTATGTCTCCTTGAGCCAGAAATGCCTCCTTTTCCTTTTCTGTAACACGCAGTCACATTCGGTGGCATAGCATTTGGCCCCGTTCACAGTCCTCAGAGTTTCAAGATGGTGGCTGCAGAGCATCGCTGCGGGACGGCCCGGGTCCCACACCCGGGGGCTCAGCCCCGGCCACATTTCCCGTATCTTAAAAATGGGTTTGGAATGCTTCCTTCTGGATTTGCAAGTCACTAATAAGAGTCGTTCTGAGATGGTGAAAACAAACCTCCAGCCTGAGCATTTTCTTGATTTCTGTGGAGGCAGGTGGAAGGGGGGTGGAGACTCATCCTCAATATATGTTCTTTTAAACGAACAGTTGAGAAAAGCCACCTCAGGAGCTTAGTAACAAAGTTAAACAACGGTGGGGGGGGACCCCTTGTTTGTTCTTCCCCCCACCTCGCCCCCGCCAAAGCTCCCTGTAACTATGGCAACCTGGGCTCTGCAGCTACTGCCCCAACCACCCAGGGCCACCAAAGGGGGTCGCGAGACTGTGCCTTCCTGCGGGCAAACTGTGGCTCGCCCTTTGTTCAAACTCGGAGACGGAGACGCTTTCCCGTTGGTCCCGGTCTGTCCCAGGAAAAGCACAAACGTGAGATGTGATCGTGCCAGTGCCTCGGTGCACAGGCGGCCAGAGGCGGGGCCGTGGCGGGCTCTCCAGGGACAGTGCAGTGCGTGCGCGTGTGGCATCCGTGGCCGTGGTGTGCTGAGGTGAGCGCCGGAGTTGCGTGTTAGGGGTGAGGAGGGGGGGTGGAGGGTGTTGAGCAAATCTTCCTGGAAGCGGGGGTAGGTGGGCCTCCTGCCCCGGGGGGGGGGGGAATTAAAAAGAAAAGAGTGGGGAGACAATACTAAAGAGAAGCGGTACTGAGGGGTGGCATTTCCGGGCCTGGGGAGGGGAGGCTGTGGAGTGTATTTAGAAAGTTTTCAAACCAGCTGGTTTGGGGCCCCCTTTTTTTTTTTCTTTAACTATTCTAGACTGTTGCTCTTGTTCTTTTCAGAATTTTA
The DNA here is from genome assembly GCA_032199065.1 of Smutsia gigantea. Taxonomy (NCBI): domain Eukaryota; kingdom Metazoa; phylum Chordata; class Mammalia; order Pholidota; family Manidae; genus Smutsia; species Smutsia gigantea. Next base: position 32,779 of record JAVSCE010002780.1, read on the forward strand.
AGGGTGTTTATGTAGTTTGTTGGATCCACGAGCGGTGTTCTCAACAGGCAGTGTCCCGACGTTACAGAAAATAGGATGTGACTGCAAGAAAGATAATGTGGGTCAATAAACCGGGGGCTGGGTTTGGGGGGCATGCCTTAATTTCCAGAACCAGGCCCTTCCTTCCTTTAGGGTTCTTGGAAAGAAGGCCCCAGTCCCCAACACCTGTGTTCACTCTTCACAACACAATTTCCAGCTGTGTTTCTTCGCTCCTGGGGGAGCGAGGCAGTGGTTTTGAAGCAGAGGAATTCCTCCTGGGAGTGGTCATTGCCTCACAGAGGTTTGACCCCACTGTGTGCACAATTTTGGGCACCCCAAGACCTCATTTTCCCCTCCCATCGTGCTCTGCAGCCACGGCAAGTAGTGCTATTTTAGGTTTTCATAGTTTTGGGTGTTCTCTGCGCCTTGTGGTTTTTATATGACTCACTCTTCATAATAAATTGTTAGGCAGTTCCGGGTCTGCCTTCCTGAAACACGAAGGGACAGCGCGTCCTTGACTTTGGACGCGGGTGTAAATTACCCCAGAGGCTGCTCTGCTGGTGTCTCCCGGAGCCCAGTCCACCCAGGAACAGATGTGGGGGCTGCCAGGGTTAGCCTGGTAAAGAAGTCCCCTGGGGCTGATGTCTGTGGTCCCTCCTCTCCTGCTTTTCTGTTCCTGTATGTCAGAGGAAACTGGAGACAGTACTTCAGTCACTTGTCACTGTCATTCTCATTTTTAAAACCCTGAGCCTGTTTGCACACAAAGATGTCCTGTGATCTTGTAAACTCTCTTCTGTAGCCCCCTGTCCCCTCTACCCACACACATAGTGGCCTTCCTAGGTTTGCTTCTAAGACTTCGGCGTCATTGACCTTTTCTAGGGTTGGAACCTTTCCGCTTCTCTAATCATATTTTATGCAACTCGACCTATCTGAAATACTATCATTTCAACATACAGTTGATAGAAAAAATCATGAGCAAGATATTTCACATTAACATTTTTAAAAGTTTTTGAAATCCAGAGCAGACTTTACATTGGCAGCATATGCCAAATTGGATGCTAAAAGTTTATCAAAAGCAATTTGCTTTTGAGAAAGTAGGTTCATGTACCCAAGGGGTCCCAGACTCATAAAAATTATCTAATAATTGAATTGTGAATTTAAATTTAAATGGATTAAACTTACAATTTTAAAACTCAGTTCCACATTTCAAGTGTTCAGCAGCCTTGTGTGGCTGTTGGCAACCGTATTGGATGGATAAAGAGCATATCTGTCCTTCCAGAAAATTCCATTGGACAGCACATGCTTATAAGGCCTAAACACCTCAATAGGACTTTCCAAATTTTCTAGAACCCAGCTCCAACCAAGCTTTATTTACTGACCTCGTTTTACGCATGTTCTCTTTCCCATGCCTCTCTCACTTTGAAATACTCTTTTCATCTCTCCCCTAGAGAAGTCGGCTTAAAGACAGAACTTCCTCCGAGGATTCTCCCTTCTCCCCATTGCAGAATTAATTGCTGCCTCTGCTTCCCGTGGGTTCTAGAAGACGAGGCAGAACGTGTGGGAAGGGGCAGCGGGCCTGTGGGAGCCCCTGGCCCGTGGCACGCAGCCCCTGGAGCTCATTTCCTCATTTCTCCTGAGACAGGTTTGAATGGATCGTCTAGCACAGCACTAGCCCTGCCCCACTGGACAAACAGAGCCACACAAAGGAGGGCACTGTGTCCTTCTGCAGCTGCCGAGTGTAGGACTTCAGACAGGAACACACCCTGGGTACCGGCGATGTAATTCTAGGCAGGCATCAGCTCTGCCAGGAAAAAAAAAAACTTTCTCTGCTCTCACAAAAAGAGATACGTGCCTGGTTACTTGGGTCCTCATATTTCAATGTGGGAACTGGCTTTTGCCAGGGCTGGGGTGGCGGGTCACTTTTTCAAACTTTAACATACCTGCAGAAAAGCGGCCACATCCTAATCACACAACTCGAATCACCCCAAAGCGAACTCGCCCATATATCCACACCGAGGTGAAGAAACAGTACGTCCCCAGGCCCTCAGAAGACCCCTCTCCTGCCCCCTGTGCCCCCTTTCAGACTCTGCTCCCCTCCCCAAAGTCACTGCGCTCCTGACTAACTTCAATGACATCATAGGGTGTGCATACCGGCGTGTGGCTTTTGCTCACTGCTCTGTTTGCAAAGTCTGTGGTTGAGTTTCAAATGCCTTTGTCTTTTCCGTCACCTGAAATACAATTAGTAAAAACCACAGCAGTTGAAAAAAAAAGAACGAAAAAATGCTAGGTGTGAAAGGTCATCCCTGGGAGGTGGTATCAGGGGTGAAGAAACTTCTGCTCAGCTTTGGGTGATGTTTGCCCTTGGCACTGGCTGGGTTTTGGTGACTTGGGGTTTTCATCATTTACCTTTTATCTTAGCTTGGGAATCCCTTATTAAGGTGCTATCACTCTGGGGTCTTGAAGGGATGTTAATTCTCCTGACTTTTGGGGAAGGCTGGACACAGGTCATTTGCTCAGATTTTCTGTTTCTCAGGCAGAAAATTAAGATTAGGGTGGGAAAGAGAGAGAGAGAGATGACAATTGAATTTCTGATCTCATATCTTTTGGTTTTCCTCTAGGTAAAATGTCTGCTCCAGGATCCTACCAGGCGGCTGCTGGGCCCTCCCTGGTGCCAACCGCACCCCCATCCTATGAAGAGACAGTGGCCATTAACAGTTACTACCCCACGCCTCCTGCCCCCATGCCTGGGCCAACCACAGGGCTCATGACAGGCCCAGATGGGAAGGGCATGAATCCTCCAGCGTGTTACACCCAGCCAGTGCCCGTCCCCAACGCCAATGCAGGTACATGCAGCCTCCCAGGCCCCCTTACTCTCCATGGCCCTCCACCCTGGCCCTGGGGACTCTGAGAATCAGGAGAGTAGCTGAAATGACTGCCAAGAGGTTAAGCAGAGTGCCCATCCATCCAGCTTTACCCCTTGTCCGGAAATTTCATGTTCAGTCTTTTAGATTCCACATCTGGGAGGCTCACGGCTTCCTTAGCACAAAGTATAGTTTCTGAGTTTTCATCAACGACCCCCTGGCTCTAACCACAGAGGCACACCAGCTGTGGGAATGGGCACCTGCTTTTAAGGGCCCCACCCTTCCAGCAGATCTGATGGGAGAACTCCCGCCCCGAGGCTGGGGCTGGAACAGGATTCATGGGAGCTGAAACCCACCGCAGCCCACCATGTGTGCAGCTCGCTCCCCTGCCTTCCAGCACCTTCTTCATGTCCTTGCCCTTGCGTACTCCCTGCCGGCCAGGTACAGAGCTGACTCAGTATCCCAGGCAGCTCAGGAGGAAATTGCCAGCTCGGGGAGAGGCCCCATGAGTCAGGCTGTCTGGGTTCACCTAACTGCCTCGTGCCTTGGTTTCCCCATCTGTAAAATAGAGCTCATCAAAGACCCACATCAGTGGGATGTTAAAATTAAAGTTCTGCAAGGAATCATTCGATAAAAGGGAGCTCTTGTTTACATCGGGTTCACGTAACTAACACCTTGGTTTAGAAGAGAATAAGATAATGACTTCAGACAATTTCAGATCATGCTCTGATCAATGAATAGCTCAGTCTGACAGCTGAAAAAAGGACTTATACTAAAATTTATGGGTAAGTGCTAAAAGTGTGCTTCAACATACTCTAGAGGGTCCTTCTGGGTCTTTCTAGGGGTATTAAGTTCAGTTGAATTATAATTAAGCAATAATTAATTCCCCCTAATACCTAGGATGCCAATCCAAATACTGTAGAAAGGAGCAGAAGGAATTCACTCACAGGAATACAAGCTCTAACAACTTTGCCAAGGAAATGGAAAGAACGTGCTGAACTCTAAGGGCTTCACGATGTCTGTGCACATTTTTCACATAGTTTTCTCTTTAGCATGACTTTCTATCCTCGTTTCATGTGCTGACACAGTTCCCCGGCCTGTAAAGAAGTGGGTCAGGGTTCCCTGGCTCACTAGACTCAGCCTTTCCACTGCACATCCGAGTTAACTGAGGAGACCCGAGGCAAAAGAGGGGATTATTTTTTGAGGGTTCACTTTGTACCAGGCCCAGGGTGAGGTTCTTTACCATCCTTACGTCACTTAACCCTAGGACAGCTCTGTTAACTTCCTCTTTTAAGTAACAGCTTTATTGAGATATAATTCCCACACCACAAAGGTCACTCTTCTAAAGTATACAATTCACTGGTTTTAGTATATTCATGGCATTGTGCAAATGCAAACAGTAGCACAGTGTAATTCCAGGACATTCCCATCACCCCAGAAAGAAACCCAGTCCCCCTTAGGAGCCACTCCTCATTTCCCTTCGCCCCAGCCCCAGATAACCACTGATCTATGTACGGATGAAGAAAATGAGCTAAAACCCCTCATGTTTCTGAAATTATCATCTGCAGACCACCTTTGTAGAACCACACAGGAAGCTTAACAAGCAGTTTGGGGGCCTTGCCCCAGACTGTGTTGGCAGCAGGGCCCAGGAATCTGCATTCCTGATAAGCTCCCCATGTGATTCCATAGACAGTTGAGTTGGAGAGCCTGCTCCAAATCCCCCATCTAGGACTACACAGTACTTTAACACATCTCATGCACGAGGGCTTTGAGAGCCCCTCAAATGATAATTCTGGAAATCTGCCACTATTTCCTATCTTTTCCTTTTTGTCCTTTTTCTTCGCCCCCGCCAATTTTTTTTCATTGTGGTAAAATACACATAACACACACTGTTTCTAAGTGCAATTCAGTGGCATTAAGTATATCCACACTGTCGTGCAGACACGCCCACCATCCGTTTCCAGTTTTTCATATTGCAAAAATGAAACCCCGCCCCCTTAAACATTAGCTCCCTATTCCCGCCGCACCCTCCCCCAGCCCCTAGCTGCCACCGTTCTCTCTGTCTCTGAATTAGACTAGGTGCCTCCTGTATGTGCAATCATCCACCATCCTTTTGTGACTGGTGTATTGCCCTCAACAACATGTCCCCCAGGTTCATCTCCAGGTGAGCATATGGCAGATTATCCTTCCTTGTAATGCTCAAGAATATCCCATTGTAGGGATGGACCGCATCTTGCTTATCCATTCATTCCTCAGTGGACATTGGGTTGCTTCCACCCTTTGGCTCTGTGAATGGTACTGCTGGGAACCTGGGTTTCAGATACCTGTGGAGGCCCTGCCTCCAGCGTTTTGTCATCTAATGGCTGCTGTGCTTGTTTACCCATCAGCCTGTGCTTGTTTGCTTCCCTTCCACCAGTTGCCGTACAGACTGTCTACGTGCAGCAGCCCATCTCCTTTTTCGACCGCCCAATCCAGATGTGTTGTCCTTCCTGCAATAAAATGATTGTGACTCAGCTGTCCTACAATGCCGGCACCCTGACCTGGCTGTCCTGCGGGAGCCTGTGTCTCCTGGGGTAAGTTAGGCCTACTCAGAACCCAGCTTCTCTTGCAGGATCTCTCAACACAGTGTGTGCCTCTGGGAGGTGGTGGGGGGCCGTCCTGTGCACCCTAGGATGGTGAACGGCATCCCTAGCCTCTACCCTTGAGACGCTGGTAGCACCCTCCCCCCATCGTTATACCCAGAAACAGTCCCCAGTTGGGAGCCACTGCTCTTGAGCAAATCAGTGCCTGGAAGCTTCTGTCCCGTCCATCACTGTTCTTGCTCACCTGCTCGAGCCACTTCCTGCACGTAGGGACAAGCATAGCGGCCTTACGTCTGTGCAGGGTCATACGCTTAGGGATTTCTTTTTCTTCTAGAATTTCATGACCCAAATAATCATGTTTGCCTAACTCTGAGAGAAGATTTAAACAATCTGTACGTTAAAATACTTTATAGTCATCTCTTCAAAACTTCTTATCCTTTTATGGCCCCACGGTTTTTCCCGTTGCCCATGCAAGGAGAGTGTAAGCTCTGCACCAAGGGCCTTATTTTGAAAGAGAATAGTTTCTGTTCTGGGAGAAATTGAAGGAAACAAAATTTTTTTTCCAAGCAGGTATAGGCAGCCTTCTTATTCCTGGCAGGGGAGTCACTCAGAAAACCCCAGGGGCTGTTTTCTTCCTTGAAAGAAACCATGTTTGTGTGTTTCTTTTCAGGAGCCCGAGCCTGTTGTACAACAAGCTGTTTCCTCATTGCTTGTGACCTAGGCTGAGAAGGAACGCTATTTCCCTACCTAATTTCGGAGAGGCTCAGAGCCCCAGGGAACTTAATTAACTTCCTTGAGGACATGTGTCCAGAGGGGAAGAAAGGAGAGGAACAGGGGTCCTGGTACCTGATGCCCTGTCCTGCCCGCGGGGCTCCCCGATGGCTGTCACCGTCCCTCCCCCTGCAGAGTGCCGAATGGGAGTTCATCACCTTCGGACATTCATATTAAAACGAATTTCTATCTTTGAAATCAGGAAGACGGAATGGACCCTTGTATTAAGTATCTACCTCTGCTGATCTGTCTGTCAAACTGAAGCTGCTTTTCTGTGCCTCCTGTCTTCTCTTCCTTAAATGGGGTGCTGTGGGTTCAAGTGCTGCCTCTTGCTGCTGGGTAACTGTGGGCAACTGAGTTCTCCTCTCTGTTCTTCAGTTTCCTCATCTGTAAACTGGGGATACTAATGCTCACCTGGGGGGCTTGTTGAGGGGAAGTGGATATGGTGCTCCTCAGAGCCAGGCCCACATGGGTAGCCTGGGTCAGGGTTATCTGTGAATGTGCTGGCTGCCTTTGCTTGACCTTGGGTAACCTTAGGCAATGGGAGGAAATTTCTTTCATAAGACTGATATTCCTCATCAGGCTCTTTCCCGATTCTGCATCATGTAAATCAATGTCTTCTTGTAAAATGTGGATATTTTTTAATTGAATTATAATTGACATACAATGTTATATTAGTTTCAGGCATACAGAGAGTGATTCGATATTTTTACAGGTTACAGAATGGCCACAGTTGGTCTAGTTGCCATCTGTCACCAAGCAAAGTTATTAGAATATTACGGACTGTATTCCCTATGCTGTGCATTATAACATGTTGATTCTTTTTACCTACGTTTTTGGCAAACCTTGGTTATAAGGCTGCAGGGTATTTTCTGGCACTAGCCACATCTCCAGCACCAGCTGGCTATCTGGTGATTCAGTTCACTGACACTAACTGGAAGTCAGCACAAAGCTGACAGTTTAAGGCTCAACCCCACCTCACAAGTCCTGGGCCACTCATGCTTCTGGCCAGCTATAAATCAGGGGTCTCACTATCCCATCTCCAGGTTCCATAATTTGCTAGAACAACTCACAGAACCCAGGAAGGCACTTTACTTACATTTCCGGTTTATTATAAAGGATGCAAGTGAACAGCTAGTTGAAGAAGGGCATAGGGTGAGGTCCTGAAGGGTCCCAAGTGCAGGAGCTTCTGTCCCTGTGGAGTTGGGGTGCACCCGGAGTGGTACATGGATGCGTTTTCCAACCCGGAAGCTCTCCAATTGTAGTCGTTCAGGAGTTTTTACATCCCAGTTCCCAGCCCCTGACCCCTTGCTGGAGGTCTGTGATCGAGGCGCAAGATTCCAACCCTCCAGTCCCTGGGTCTTTCTGGGACCAGCCTATCCTGAGGCTCTAGGGGCCCTGCCCTCATTGCCTCGTTAGCATAAAATCAGATGTGATTATTTAAAGCTGCTTGTTGGGAACAACAGAAGACACCAGTGTCACTCAGGAAATTCCAACAGTTTTGGAGTTTTCTGGGCCCAGAACAGGGACAAATACCAGACACTTCTTATACTACAGGCTGGGTGAAGGGAGGGCCTGCCTGTGTGCTGACCATGGATGACACGGGTTAAGAGACATTATTTGGGAACTTTATTTGGTCACTGCTGCCTCTGCATGTGGGAAATGATCAGTCTAAGACAGAGGTCAGCAAACTACAGCCCAGGGGCCACGTCCAGCCCATTTTAAGTTTTGTTGGAACATATCATGCCATCTGTTTATGGTTGACCTATGGCACAGGGCCCATGTAGCCCAAACTACATAACCGTCTTGTCTGGCCCTTTGCCAAAGGAGTTGACTGACCCCAGCCTAAGACTTTGACAGATGCCCAAGTGACCCAGGATTTGTAAATACACCCAGGATGGTCTGTCTGTGGGGGCAGTTGGTTGGCATATCAGTTTCCTAAGGCTGCCTTAACAGATGACCGCAGACCATGAAAATGTGCTCACTCACGATTCTGGAGACTAGAAGTCCATAATCAAGATGCCTCCCTCCCGCTGAAGACCATACAGGCAAAATCTCTCCTCTTCCCACTTTGGTGGCTCCAGCGTTCCTTGGCTTCTGGCTGCACCCCTCCAGCCTCTGCCTCTGTCTTCCCATGGACTTCGTCCCTCCCTGTACTTCTCTGTGTCCCCTCCTCTTTCCTTAAGGGCATCAGTCACTGAGTGTAGGGAAGATAACCCAGCATGATCCCATCTTGAGATCCTTAATTACATCTCTGATGATGCTTTTTCCCAAATAAGGTCACGTTCCTAGGTTCTGGGGGTTGGGATGTCTGACATATCTTTTTGGCAGCTGCCATCGAGCTACTGACGTGGGTAACAGGCCCTGTGTGTGGCTGTTCTTCTTCCAGGTGTGTAGCAGGCTGCTGCTTCATCCCCTTCTGCGTGGACGCCCTGCAGGACGTGGACCATTACTGTCCCAACTGCAAAGCTCTCCTGGGCACCTACAAGCGTTTGTAGGACTCAGCCAGACCTGGAGGGAGCCGTGTGCTGCGGGATGTCCTCTCTTGACTCCCACCCACCCCCACCCCCCAGTGGAGGGCACACCTTGGGCTCATCTCTGCAGGGACTCCACCTTTGTGTCTTCTTTTGGGGGGAAAATGTCGCAAAAGTAACACACCTCCAAACCCCAGAAATTGCTGCTTGGAGTCGTGCGGGACATGCAGAGATGTCACTTCGAGTGCTGGGTCAAAGTTTTCTCACATATCTGTGATCCTTAATCATTCCACCTAACTGATTGTTGCCCTGTCTGAATATCTTCTGGTGATTTGCCGTGAGCCGGCTTCTTTTCTTGCCTCAGTGGGGCCTTTATGATAGTGTTCTCAAACTGAGAAGACACAGGTTGCCTTATTTTTGAGACTGCTCTGGCCTGACTACGGCCCAGCAAGCCTTCAGTGCCTACCATCACATCTATCTGTTCCCACCGCTGATGGCAAAAATCTTGCCTTATAGACTAAGGGCTTGGCTCTCAGATTCTGTAACTGTAGGCTTTTCATTAGCACACAAACTCACTTTAATGTCTTAATTCATTTTTAAGTATAAGGAGGGGCTATTCACACCCATCAGATACATATCCATGAGTTTATAAACGCATGCTCAGACTGTGGGGCTGGATCTTACCTTCCAGCTACCTCCCCTCAGGTCTTTGTACCAGATCCTTAGCCACATTCCACAGAGAGCTTTTTTCTTGTAGAGGAATATTTGTATTTACAGTCTTATGACCTCCTTTGGGTCTTAAACACCTTTAAACATAATTTAGAAAGGAGGGATTTATAGAAGCATTTTTCTCAGCCGTATAGCTGGTATTATTTTCCCATTTGCCAGTGTAGTCCCGCATCTTCACTTAACAGAAAAATTAATGGATAATTTCATCCACTGCCTTTATTCGGGTTTAGTGTGGTTCTTAAAAACCTCCATCCCGGAACTCTCAAAATAGGGCCCCTTTTGGGTTCTTGGTGGTGTGTTTGGAAAGACAAAGGAAAGATGTTTGAGCACGTCCAGGTCACCATGGTGCTGCAAAGCTTGGAGACCTGAGTGTTTCAAAGGCATCGAAAGTCTAATTTTATTTTTCTGTAATACAATTTGTTGTATAACATCAGAAAACTTGATTTCTAGGACTAAAGCAGCAAGGCTGAGTTCTCTGTCAGGTGCTGTATTGTTCTGACATCAAGACAAGGCCGAGCTCAACTTTGAAGAATCCCTGTGTTGGTAATACCTAGACACAAGGAATGCATGTGAATAATATTTAGAAATCAAGCCTTGACCTTGAACGAAAATCTGTATATTGGTTGAACATTATAATCACTGATTCAGCTTATTTGCTTGATAGTTTGAAAGTTCCAGTAATTATTCTTGCAATGAATATGAATAATACTTTGGTGTTATCTGCTTTGAAAAAAATAAAAGTCTTTGGTTCGCTCGATGAACTATTTACCAATTTTTAAACTGTGAAGAAAGGTGTCGTGTTGTTTTTCCAGCCATTGCTGCAAAGAACCTTTATTCTCTCCCTAAAGGTAGAAAATCCTGTGTGATACCATCTGCAGCCTTGCCAAACATGCCGCGGTGTCAAGATGAGCAATGTTGAGCTGGGTGGATTGCTGGTCAGATTTGAATGTGAGGGTATTGGTGTCCCAATAGGCGTCATCAATGGCAACCAGTCCGAGCTTTCAAGTCATAATAAAATGCACAGAAGAAAGCCGTCCTCATTCATTCTCTGAACAAAACATGCTTTGTTAATTGATCAAGGTGGTTCTGGGATGCTAGGTGGACGTCGGAACTCACCAGGAATACGAATGTCATTCTCCCTTTCCCTACCTGGGGATCAAGCTTCATTTTGGAAGGTGCTGGAAAATAACGTCATCTTGCTGTGGCTGAAACCCTAATTTGTGGTCTTGCAAAATCGGTGCGCACCTGACCTTGGTCATGGGGTTTCTTTCATTTGACAAAATTGGATGCCGTGCATATATATTTAGCAATTTGGCTGAGATGGTGGTATATAAATGGCCCCAAGCTTATGTTACTAATTACATATGCAAAGTCTTCAGAACAGGAGCCCTGTTTCAAGGACTGGGAAATCTACATTCTGTGGAACTTTAAAAATAACATCAGATGCAGGGAGTCTGAAGCGTTCATTGGACATTCCATTTCATTGTTCAGAGCACGGGCTTATTCATACATTTTTACGAACTAAAAGCCTCTCTTGTTCTGCCCTGTTTGGGGAACTTTGGAGTTAGTTTGTTGCAAACACTATCACATTCAATGAATGTAAGAGCTGTATTTCTCCTTGGATCTCAGAGGAATTTACCAATTTCGAAGCCCAAATGGCTGTATGTTTTGTATACCAAGTCCATCTAGGCAATGTAGCCTTATATATATATAAGGAGTAGTTTGTGTCTTGTTAACAAAAAGTATTCAGACACTGCATCTTGTTAAGCCAATTTAAGCGCGTGACTGACTCCTGGCTGAGTGTAGCATTACCCATGAAAATGTTTTCTCTGGGACAACTGGCTTCCCAGTTGCTACTGAGAACACCTCTTTTGGGCACGGAACTATTTATAAATGTGGCTTCATACACCCGCACACAATTTGGTCTTTTTTTTTCCCAGTGACAGCCTCTCGTGTGTGGGATGCTAAAATCCTTTAACTTGTTGGGCTCAAAGATATCTGTGAGGAGTAAATGCAGATGGTGGAATTTTACTTAGAAAATTCTGATTTGCATTTTGGATCCTAAGATAACCCCTGCATTTATGACTCAGATGTTTACAATGAGTCAGCTGCTTTTCTGTCGTCTGTTGAATGAAAAGGTTCAACAAGGTGATGAAAGAGAAACCAATTTTTGGTGGGGGGGGGGGTCTAAAAATTTTAAAGAAACAGGATTCTGAGTCTCAGAAGGATTTTTAAAAAACCAAAGCAGTTCACGGCCAAGGACACAGCCTGGTGCAGTCACCCTGACCATTGCGCGACCGTTCTCTGTGGTACTAGGAAAATGTTCACACATTTAAGTAACTTTTTTTCCCTTTTAAATAAAGTATTTTTAGAGCAGTTTTAGGTTGACAGCAGAATTGAGTGGAAGGTACAGAGATTTCCCACACATCCCCTACCCGCATACGGGCACAGCACCCTCCCTTTCCCCGCCCGTTATCAACATCCCAACCAGAGGGGACATTTATTACAGTTCATGAACCTACACTCACACATCACCCAAAGTCCATAGTTTACATCAGGGTTCCCTCTAGGTTTGGATGAACGTATCCTAATGTGTGTCCATTGCGCTGTCACACAGAAACTAGTTTCCCTGCCCTGAAAATCCTCTGTGCCCCACCTGTTCCTCCCTCCCTCCGCCTCCCCCTGACAACCACCCATCTTCTGTCTCCAGAGTTCTGCCTTTTCCAGAATGCTACAGAGCTGGGGTCATCCAGTAAGTATCCTCACACTGGCTTTTTTCACTGAGCAAGATGCATTTAAGTTTCCCCCATGTATTCTCATGGTTTCAAAGCTCATTTCTTTTTAGTGCTGAATACTACTCCAGTGTCTGGATGGACCACACACTCAGGTACTTTGAAACCTCATAGTACTGCCGTGTGTCTTAGGTGATCTTGTCCTGTTTCCCAAATGGGCAAAATCCATTTAGCAGGTGAGTCCAGTAAGCACAGGAGAGCGCAGTGTTGTTTTGAAACCCGTGCTTATGCAGTTGTGTGTGTGTGTGTGTGTGTGTGTGTGTGTGTGGAGGGGTTGTTCACAGTGCAAAGTGAGCCCCTAGCGCAACACCCGGGAGCCTCCAGTCTGGCGCATTCGTGGTTTTCATCTTGTTTATCACTGATTGGCTGCTGCCGTATCCTAGGCGTTGTCCAGCTTGGCTGCCGCACACAGCCGTGCCTGGGAAGAGTAAGCAGCGCGCCCAGCCCTGCCAGCCTTGTTGATCGCTTCTTTTTTTAAGCTAAGTCTCACCTAGCATTGAAGTGATTTGGTGACCTGTGATTTGGATGGAGCACTTCACCGCGCTGGGCAGCCATCACCTCTGTCAAGTTCCAAAATTTTTCATCAGTCCAAAATGTTTTCATAAAATTGCATGCCCATTAAAACAGTCCCCAGTACCCGGCAGCCTCCAGTTTGCCTTCCGTTCCTCTGGATTTACCTGTTCCGGACATTTCATATAAACGGAATCCAGAGAGGCAGCCTTTTCTGGCTTCTCTCCTTCAGCATCATGTTTTCAAGGTTCATCCACATTGTAGCAAGTGTGAGTACTTTGTCCCTTTCTTTCCGTGGCTGAGTAATAGTCCACTGCATGGATAGACCACACTGCATTCATCCCTTAATCTGCTGATGGACATTCGAGTTATGTCCACCTTTGGCTACTGTGAATAATGCTGTGGGCATTTGCTGGCAGGCTTGTGTGCAGACGTGTTTTTTCAGAGCTCTTCCCTATTGCAAAGCCATGTCTAGGAAGGGCCACCCATTTGGAACTGCCCAGGATGGAGAACTTCATCGTCTTCCTGCAGCTGTTTGGAGCAGCCTGGTGGCGAAAGAGAAGGATTTGGAGCAAGATGGCCTGCCTCCACTCCTCAGCTGATTGGAACCCTATTCAATCCTTCTGGGGTTTCCATGGAGCCTGAAAAGGGAGGAGGGGTGGATGCTGCCTCTCAGCCCACTGCATGGACCCTCTTTTGAGAAGGTGCTGTGAACTCTCAGAGTCCTCACGTGTTTGGTTATTGACATGTGCACCCACCTTGAGATGCAGCAGCAAAGGGGGCCCCTCCCTCCCCTGCTGTCCTTTCCCTGGGGAACTGATGGTAGCAGGGAGGGAGAGACATGGAATAAGAAAAGGTAACATTACAAACCAGGAGGGAACAGTGCAGGCACACAGCGTGTTGCAGGGGTTGTTTTGGGGAAGGGGCACCTCATCCTCTGAAGCAACGGGGTCTTTCTGAAGATGTCCCCTGGTCAGGAGGCAGCCTGCAGGTTTCAAGGCCATGTGATTCTGTAAGCTGCCTGCTCTGGGCCTTTGTGTGATTTCATTTGCTGTTTCTCCCTCTCTGAGGGATTGCCAGACTCCCTCCATTTCCACTGGAAGAGTGGCAGCCCTTGAAACACAATCCTCTTCTCTGGCTCTTTGATTTCCTGTGGATAAGCAGGAAGGGTAAGGCTGGCTTCCAGGAAGGGGGTGGAAGTGGGGGATTCCAGAAGGGTGTGAGCCCTGCCTGTCTGCCTGTGGCCAGTAGGAAACGTCACGTCTGACTAGAGGGCTGTAGTGTTCTCCCAGGCATCTCCCCGTGAGGTGGTGGGGACCCCCTCTCAAACATGGGCTCATGGGTGCACACTTTGCCACCCCCAGTAAGGACATGGTGGAAGAAGGGAAGGTGGAAACATTTGAAAGTCACTTCCAACTTTCAGTGGGGGTGACTCTGTTGCTTGGCTCCCAGGGTGTCCTGGGCTGGGAGTACGGGGGTGGGGGGGCGGAGGGAGTGTATGGTAAGAACACAAACAGCTCTTTAGGACAATTTCCTTAGCTGTCTTGCATTTCTTGCTCATGTCTGAAATTAAAGTGGTAGAAAAAAGTGCTTATCATGAGGTTGGTGTGGAGGTGGTGGGTTGGGGTCTCGCCTGTCTGCATGTCCTCAAACAGGAAGCAGTGCAGCTGTGAGCTCCCAGCCGCTGAGGACCGGCTCTGTGCTGGGGGCATCGTGTCCATCAGCCCTGCGTCAGTCCAATCCGATTTTTGCTGGCTGCTACCATATAGTAAGGGGGTTCTTCCCCCTGTTCATTCGGGAGCCTCTCTTTGTGTTTGCCTTGGTTAACTTTCCCTCTGTTATTTTTGTAACTGGCTATTTTCCTCTTCCTTTTATCTTCACCCGCCCTGTCGGAAAGTGTGTGTGTGTGTGTGTGTCAGTGACCGCACTGCACATGCGCCTATGGGTGTGTGTGTGTGTGTGTGTGTGTGTGTGTGTGTGTGTGTTAGCTTGGGAGCTTTCAGGCCACACACCCCCGTGGGGGAATGGCTGTCCCCTCGCTGATCTCGGGGACTAAAGGGAGAAAAGCTGGTTCCTTCCATTCCCTAGGTTTAAGCTGCTTGGAGTACAGCGTGGGTAGGGACACACCTGGCCTCCAGACCTTTTCGTGACCCACGTTAGGCCTCAGGCAGGTGATCCCACTTGGAAAAGACTTCCTGGCCCCTCCACAGTAGGCCTGGGGCTGTGATTGCCCTCAGCCCGGGGAGCCTATACAAACCTCCCTGCCTGGCCACACCCCACACCAACTGAATCAGAATTTTCCAGGGTGAGACCCGGCCTCAGGGCTGACCTTTCCGACCGTGCCTGGGGACCCATGATATTCTTATGGAGACCCATGGAATTGCTTTTATTTTATTTTTTTAATTAGAAGTGAAAATAATAATCAATACATAATAATGAACCAGCTTGATTACATTCCTCTCTCTACCAATGCAGTCTTTAAATACACATTTGAATGTAGTTTTATGGGGTGAGGGGCCCACAGAAGTCAGCATGTGGCTCCAGCCTGCTTTCCAGTTTGCAAGCCCTGGTCAGGTGTTTGGTTTTAGTTTGCAGTTCTGTCATTGATATGATAGACTCAATGCACCTTTTTGATTCAGTAAATGCTTATTGGATGTGTCATGTATTCCAGGGACACAGAAGCAAATAGAGACGGGCTCCTTGCTCTTGGGGAATTTCAACAAGAAGGTCATCATTTTAGGATTGCTTTGCATGTTATTATAATGTTGTCTTGCATACGAACACTTCCACACTGCCACGCTTTCTAGAATGCTCTCCTCCCCAATCCTGCCAAGAATTCTTCTAGATGGAAAAGAAAAACATCAACACCAATTTTACAGGTAGAGTAATGGAGATATAGGTGTGATTTACATAGGGCCACTGAGCAAGCCATAGCTGAGTGACTCTTTCTGGTCCTAAAATTCACCTTAGGCTTGTGCAAATACAGATTCCTGGAAGTTCAGTTTCAGAAGGCCTAGGAGAGGGTCCAGGAGTGTGCATTAAAAAAAAAAGCATGGGGATAGTTCCTAAGGGCAGGTGAGTTTGAGAAATGCTGCTGATGGGTACGGGGGCCTCCTGGGAGTGGGGATGGGATGAAAATGTTCCAGAACGAGATAGAGCTGGCTGCATAAACTGGGAGTGTACTAAATGCCACTGAATTGTTTGCTTTAAAACAGTTAATTTTGTTAGGTGAGTTTCACCTCAATGAAAAAAAAATGTGCCAAGTTGTATGATTTAATTGTGACAGTCGGTACAACAGGAGAAGAGTGAACTGCCAATGCAGCATACATCAGGATGGATGTTAACCAAGGTCATGACCATTAACAAGTGTAATGGAAGAGTAACATGGAATTAAATACTATCTAAAAAGCAAAGGGGAGGATTTGAGGACAGGACCTCAGTACCAACTCTGGAACCTGTACAGCGCCGGGGTAGTGTAGGGGGTTAGTGCATGCTCGGGGAACTGCGAAGGGACACTGAAAGCTGTTCATGGAGAGCCGTGACTGCGCCCTAAGTGTGTGTGGCGAGAGCAAGCCAAGTTCCTCTCCTCCCTAAGAAGAGGCAGACTGATCGTTCCAGCTCTAAAAGGTCTGTGCTAGAAATGGGCAGGTCCGGGGAAGGCCATAGAATATCCCCGAACATGCTGGAACGTGCCAGGGGCTGGCTCTCGGGCTATCAGGGTCAAGCACCAAGGAGTGAGTCTCAGATGGG
Organism: Smutsia gigantea; assembly: GCA_032199065.1. Lineage (NCBI taxonomy): Eukaryota > Metazoa > Chordata > Mammalia > Pholidota > Manidae > Smutsia > Smutsia gigantea. The sequence continues at coordinate 49,266 of JAVSCE010002780.1, forward strand.
ACCAGGGTGCGTTCAGCTCTGAGAAGCAGGATCAGAACAGCCAAGTGGGTGAGACTGAAGGGCAAGACTGGCCACCGATGTCCCTTCCCAATGTCTGCTGCCAGGTGTGAGCATGTGCGTCAGCACACCTGGCTCACTGTGAAGAGGGAACCAGTGGCCACCTCTGCAGGTCATCTGGGAGCTCCTTTCACAGGGGGGCTGTGGGGGCCGCCTCCGTCCCTGGCCTGAGAGTGCAACCATTGGAGTGACTCTTGCATTCACTGACACAGGGCAAGGAATACGGGACAGGTGTGCTTCTGTCTGGGGGAGGCGGGGGCTGGAAGCAGGTGTGGGTCGTAGGGTTGAGCGCCTTAGGCGAGGTGGCTGATGGGTCTCTGCGTAGCAGGAAAGGAAAGCTGGCCAGGCAGTCCTCCAATGCAAAGGGTCCAGAAAGGCCTTGACGAGCTGCCACTGACAGAGGCCATCGAGGTAAGAATGTTTGTCTTTGGTACTCATTTAATTGAGATGGCCTTCTCCTACCATGTCATTTACCCATTTCAAGCGTACAATTCAGTGATTCTTCTAGGATATTCACGGAATTGTACAACTGTCACCACAATCAATGTTACATTTTCATCACCGCTGCCCCCACCCCGGAAAAGTTTTATCCATGTTGCAGCGAATATTGATACTTGGTTTCTTTTTTATGGTCTGATGGCTTTCCGGTGTATGGAGATGCTGCATTTTGCATAGCCATAGCCATTCATCTGTTGATGGTGTCCTTTCTCTAAGAAATTTAGGGTCCTAAAATTGACCGGCTGTTGAAGAAAGAATGGGCCGTGTGCCATTGGCCAGCTAAACCGTTACGAGACAGTTTTCCTCTTTACTCTTTTAAAATATTTTGTTGTGGCAAATCAAGGTAGGAACTTTTGAGGATGCAAGGGGCAGCCCTTTGTGATTCTGTCAGACAGCAGGTGTGAATGGGGGCTGTCCTGGGCCAACCCGAGGTTTCTGGGCCAGGCCAGAGCAGGGAGCTGTCTTGTTCTGACAGGTCCTCGATCTGAGAGCTGGGTCCAGCTCCTAGTGAAAACGCCTGTGTGCTTGTTCAGGCCTCACCGTAGGCAATCACAAAGGGTCTGCATAGCAGCACCCCACCTCACCCGGAGAAAGCTGCCCTCGTCACATGCTTGCAGACAGCCAATGCATTTCAGTCCCTGGCGGAGTGGGGGTCGCAGTCAAGGGCTCCGCCCCTCACCCCCTGCCATCCCAGCCCTGGCGCCTTCATTCCTAGATCTCATCTGAGGCCCTGGGCAGGAGTCTCCTTCAGGTGCCTCTGCTGAGGCCTCCCTATAGATGCCGGGGTTCTTGTTCACGAAGCCAAAGAATGGGCTTAGCAAACAGGCAAGGTAGGAGAGCAAGGTACAGGCTTTTATTTAGAGATAAAGTGATAGGACAGAGCTCCCGGCTCAGGCCAGGAGGGGACCAGAGAGTCCGGTGTGCTGCCTTGTTTAGGGATTTTATAGGCAGATTAGGATTTTTCGAGAACATGAAAAAAAGGTTTAGGGGTGTAGACCTGCCACGTGTGTCTGAACACCCCAAATTAACACAAGGAATTCTGCCCCCCAGATTTCTCTCTGGAACCCCTGCATCCTGGTCTAGGAGCATATCAAAAGGCAGCCTGCCCAGCCCCCAAGGTGGGCTGAGGTATTGTCTGTTTGCTAAAGAGTAAGTTAAGAATTCTGCTTCCCAAACTTCCTGGGTGTTAAAATGCAATCTTATCGATATTTAAGGTGGAATCTTCCCTGCCTTTCACTGTGTTGTTTACAGCTGGGTCTGCATGCTAAATTAGTTGCCCAGTTTGTCCTGGGCCTTTCAGCACGCTAAAGTGAATCTTACAAGTGATTAGCATAATAAAAACACGGGGTACTTTTTTATCTGGGGAACACCAACTGATCTCACTGAAGAAAGACTCTAGAGCTTAATGTTTAACACAGAATTTTGGTAGGGGGTTTCCTTGCATGTAGTTACATTGCTCTGACTGCAGATATTCTGCCTTGCTTTTTCTGGAGGCCCTCCCCCTACTCTGACTACACCCACAGTCCCTGTCTCACTATGGTGGGTGGGGAGAGGGGGAATCGAAGACATATTTTCCCACGTGGACTCAGGACTCTTGAGCTTTTCCACTCCTAGCACCCCTCCTCCATAAAATTGCCTGAGCCTTCTGTGTCTGGGCTCCCTCAGCAGTGAGAAGACCCCCACGTCAGGGCTGATCCACCTGTCCTGCCGTGGGCACCCCGTCCCCGGGGTGGGGTGGGGGGAGGTGGGCGGGGCACAAGGGCTTCCCTGCAGCCGTAAGTGATCACAGGCTCAGCCGTCATTTTCCCCACGTTTCTGGAATTGGGCTCCCAGCTGGAATGGGTACTTGATCTTTGTAGATGGCATCTGTAGCTGGTGTATTGGATTAAGAAATGCAGATTATGACCAGCGAATGAGGAGGGGGCAGCAGGCATCCCCTGGACATCCAAGCCTCCATCCTGAGGTAGTGGAACCCACCGGGTCCTTCTGACTGAAAGCACAGTTTCACTACACCCACCCTGAGACAGGGACCATAGGCTTAGACAGAATAGGGTGAGGGCCTCTGGAAAAAGCAAGGCAGGATATTTGCAGTCAGAGCAATGTAACTACATGCAAGGAAACCCCCTACCAAAACTGTTAAACATTAAGCTCTAGGGTCATTCTTCAGTGAGATCAGTTAATATACCCCAGACAAAGAAGAGTAGCAGATGTTTTTATTATGCTAATCATTTGTAATCATGTGTAAGATTCACTTTAGCATGCTAAAGGCCCAGGCCTATGTGCTCTTTCCTCTTTCAGATCTGATGGGGGTGGTTTTACAAACTGAGCAACTAATTTAGCATGCAGACCCAGCTGTAAACAACATAATAAAAGGCAGGAAGGATTCTACCTTAAAGATAAGATTGCATTTTAACACCCAGGAAGTTTAAGAAGTAAGATTTTTAACTTACTCTTTAGCAAACAGACAATACCTCAGCCCACCTTGGGGGCTGGGCAGGCCGCCTTTTGATATGCCCCTAGACCAAGACGCCGGTATCCCAGAGAAATCAAGGCAGGAAATTCCTTATGTTAAGTTACTTGTAAATATTCTAGGACCGCTTAATAAGTCCACACCCCTAAGCTTTTTTCATGTTCTCGAAAAATCCTCATCTGCCTATAAAACCCCTAGACAACTGCAACCACCCCGGACTCTCTGGTCCCCTCCTGGCGTGAGCCGGGAGCTCTGTCCTCTCACTCTATCTCTAAAAAAAAGCCTGTACCTTGCTCTCCTACCTTGAGTGTAAAGATCATTCTTCGGCTTCGTGAACAAGAACCCTGGCATCATGTAGCCGGTGTATTGGATTAAGAAATGCAGATTATGACCAGCGAATGAGGAGGGGGCAGCAAGCGCCCCCTGGACATCCAAGCCTCGCCCCCGAGGTAGTGGAACCCACCCGGTCCTTCTGTTTGAAGGCACAGTTTCACTACCCCCACCCAAGGGAAGCGGAGTTGCAGGGTTTGTGACTATGGAAAAGAGGGTGGGGAGCACAGTGACGGGGGAGGACAGTCCTCCATCCCACCTCACAGTGAGCAGGAGGTAGGGCGGCAAGTACCTATTGGGTAAGGTATTTGGGGCGGAGGTCATTACCTTTTTGAGGGTTTAGCTCTAGGTGGTTATTTTGAAAGAAGTGCCAGGTGAAGCAGTGGGAGCCCTAAACGTCGCAGTGTGAGCCGGGGTGTTGTACTGTGAAATACCCAGGCAGCAACTCAAAATAGCTGTTGTCTCAGCACATTCACCCCGTGATAAGAGGGAAGTGTGGTCTTTTGCCCTGGACAATAATACCCTGTGTTTAGAAGTTTCACATCATGGCCCTTATCTGCCTTTCCTCGTCCACCTGCAAAACTTCCAAACGCCTTTCACATTTTTCTCTGATAGCTCTGTTCTCCACCTTCCCTACCTGCCAATGTTAATCCAGAATTCCCGGCCCTCTCATGCAAAAGTAATTTATTTTTGAAGAAGCACTTTATGCTCCAGAACAAAATTCAAATAGCACAGTGAAAATGGACTCTTCTCTCACACGTCTGGCTCCCCCACCCAATTTCTGCTCCCCCTACCCCCGCCAAGACAAACCACTGTTACCAGTTCCTGCTAGAATCTTCCAAAGAGTTCTACCCATTAAGAAGCAAATACATATACGTTCTCTCTTCTATCTTTAACAGACAAGGGTGACAGAAAACAGGGAATACTCTGCATCTTGCATTTTCCCATTTAACAAAATATCGTGGGGCTGACTTGTGTTTCACAGCTACGCACTACTCCGCTGTGTGGAGATATGGGTCATTGCTGTAACCCCCTGGTCCTCATGTGGAAGGACATGGCGACCGTCTCCATTGCTCAGCTGATAAAGCAGTGATACTGTGTGTGATCTTGGAGGTGAACAGACAGCTTTGCACATGAAGAAGTGTACTTACAGGATATTGTGGTGGCCAGAATAGCCCCCAAAGATGGCCACATTCTAGTCCCTGGAACCTGTGAATACGACGTGAGGCTGGGGGGCACTTTGCAAATATGATTAAGCTTTTAGACCTTAAAATAGGGCGATTATCCCAGATTATCTGGGGGGCCCAATGTGGTAAGTGGAATAATAGCCCTCCAAACACTCACATTCTGATCCCCAGAACCTGTGATTATTCCCGTAGATGGTAAAAGGGACTTTGCAGATGTGATTAAGGGAAGGATCTTGAGACAGGGAGATGAGCCTGGATAATTTTTGAAGTGGAGGAAGGGGCCAGAAGCCAATGAGTAGTACAGGAAGCCTCCTGAAGCTAGAAAGGGCAAGAAAACAGATTCTGTATACTCCAAGCCTCCAGAGGGAACCAGTCCTGCCAACACCTTAGCCCAGTGAGATCTGTGTCAGATATCTGACATCCAGAATTATAAGAGAATAAATCTGTGTTAGTTTTAAGTTACTAAGCTTGTGGTAATAGGAAACTAATATTCCCAGTCTATCACATGAGCCCTTAAGGAGCATAAAACTTTCCCTGGCTGGAGGACGAGAGATGAGACAGTAGGAAATATTTGAAGCATGAGAGGGGCCATGAGGAAAGCCTAAGAAAGAATGGGGTGGCCTTTGGGAGCAAGGCCAGGCTCCCAGCTGGAAATGGACCTTAGTCCTACAACCACAAGGAATGAATTAAGCCAACAACCTGAATGAGCTTGTCAGCCTCTGAGCCTCCAGAAAGGAATGCAGCCCTTGGCAGGTCACATAAACTCTCTCTCTCTCTCTGTCCTTGTGGTGGAGTAGTATGCAGCTGTAAAAAAGAATGAGTCAGATCTGTGCTATATTATTAAGTGGAAGATGCAGAGTCTTGCATTATATTACTGTTGTAGGTTAAAAGAAAAGACAGATGGAAGAGAGAAAATACATTTGTTTGGTTGTTAATGTATAGAATTCTCTGGAAGGATCTGCCATGAACCAGTAACACTTTGATCTCAGTGTTGTGAAGCTGTACGCAGAGGACCTGGCTGAGCCACACTGCACCTAGACTTCTGACCTCAGAACATTGAGATAATAAATGGGTGCTATTTTAAGCCACCCAACTTGTGGTGATGTTATGAAAGCAATAGAAAACTAATATAGGTAAATTTCTAAAAATGATATCTCTTCTAGAAGTGGGTCAAAAGGCAAGTGCATGTTAAATCTCAGTGGCTGCTACATTTTCCAAAGTTTCTGTCCATTTCTGCCTCACCGCACTGTATGCAAATATTTGCTTCCCCATACTATAGGCAGAAGACCTATTTGGGTTGTCTATTCCTTCTTGTCTGAGTTTTGGCAGATTGTCTTTCAAGGAATTAGTTCATTTCACTTAGGTCATCATATTTGTGGCATGGAGCTATTATTCTTTTACTGTCATTTTAATGTCCCTGGGATCTGTAGTGCATTTTCTTTCATTTCTGATAGTAGTAATTTGTATCCTTCTCTATTTTTCTTGGTTAGTCTGGCTAGAGACTTGTCGATTGTATTTATCTTTTCAAATAACCAGCATTCGGCTCTGTTGATGCTCTCTGATTTCCTGTTTTCATTTTCATTGGTTTCAGCTCTAATTTTTATTATTTCTTTTCTTCTGGTTTTGATTTGCTCTTATTTTTCTAGTTTCCTGATGGATGCTTAGATTATTGATTTTAGATCTTCTTTTCTAATATATGCATTCAGTGCTATAAACTTCCCTGTAGGCACCGTTTTGCTGAATCCCACAAATTTTGAAAAGTTGTGTTTTCATTTAATTAAAAATTTTCTCTTGGGATTTCTTTTGATCCCTGGTCAATTGAGAGTATATTTTTAACCTCTAAGTATGTGGGGATTTTCCTGCTGTCCTTCTATTATTGATTTCCAGTTTAATTCCATTGTGAGCTCAGAGCAGACATTGTATGATTTATATATTTTTTTCTATATCTTTTATCTCTGGAATAAAACGTGCTCCTGCTAATTAATAGATTAGTAGGAAAAGTTAGGGTAGGGGAGAGCGCTAGTACATCTCTTTATTTGTTCAATTAGCTGTGTGATCTTAGAAAAGCCACCTGAACTCTCTGGACTCATTTGTTCACTGCACAATAAAAGGATTGGAAATCACTGCTTAGGTGTCTTCTGGCTCCATATTGTGTTCAAGTGAAGAACAGAGGGGTCAGAAAGGAACCAAGTACATGCAGGAGTTATCACATGATAAAAATAGCATCACCTATAGAGAGATTATTCAATAAATGGACACAGTATATGAGCACCTTGCTCATGGAAAACAACACGAAAATAGATTTTCATCAAACTAAAAGAGATTCAACCTTAGACATAAAAGAAACACAAAACAAAGCTACCAAATATGTTTGTTCAAAAGTCACAGATAGAGCTACCATGTGACCCAGCTACTCAGCTCTGAGATATTTACCCAAGAGAAATGAAAGCATATATCCATGCAAAGACTTGAACATGAATATTCACAGCAGCTTTGTTTGGAAACAACTCAAATGCCTGTCTATAGGTGGATAAACATGCTACATCCATATAAAGAAATACTACTCAGCCATAAAGAGAAACGAATGATATGCGCAGCAACATGGATAAATCTCAGAATAATTATTCTGAAAGAAGCTGGGGGAAAGAAGTACATACTATATGTCTCCATTACATAAAATCCTAGGAACTGAAAATTCTAGAAAGTAGATCAGTGGCTGCAAGGAGAGGAATAGAACAGGGAATTTACATCACAAAGAAGAATGAGGAAACTTCTGTGGGCAATAAATGTGTTCCCTATCTTGATTGTGGTGATGGTTTCACAGGTGTAAATGCGTTAAAACTTATCACATAGTATTCTTTAAATATGTGTGGTTTGCTACATGTCAATCATATGCCAATACAACTTTCTTTTTTAATCTACCATGTGATCTCCTATTCAGCTACCAGATTGACAAAGATAAAAACAGTCTTCTGGCTATAGTATAGGGAAGCAAATATTTGCATACACTGCGGTGAGGCAGAAATGGACAAAAACTTTGAATGGGAAATTTAGCAGCCACTAAAATGTAACATGCACTTATCTTTTGACCCACTTCTAGAAGAGATATCATTTTTAGAAACTTACCTATATTAGTTTTCTATTGCTTTCATACCATCACCACAAATTGGGTGGCTTAAATTAGCAACCATTTATTATCTCAACATTCTGAGGTTAGAAATCTAGGTGCAGTGTGGCTCAGCCTCTGCGTACGGCTTCACAACACTGAGATCAAAGTGTTACTTGTTCATGGAAGATCCTTCCAGAGAATTCTACACATTAACAAGCAAACATATGTATTTTCTCTCTTCCATCTGTCTTTTCTTTTAACCTACAACAGTGATATAATAATGCAAGACTCCATGTCTTACATTTTCCACTTAATGTATCACAGATCTGACTCATTCTTTTTTGCATACTACTCTGCCACTGGGAAACGTATGCCATTTATGTAACCTGCCAAGGGCTGGTAGTAGTTCATAAAGGACCAAATCTTGTGTGAAATCCTCCACCCAGGTAAGAAGAGCTCATGGAGCTCACCACTGGCCAGTGCTTCTCTACCATGGGATATCTCTCACCCAACTTCTGCAAAATAATACCATCTTTTGATGGTTCAAAAAGATGTCTTAATTTTGGTAACTCTGCCTTGGGTGTGATGGGCCTTATTTTATCCTCTGCCTTCATTCAGAACCGGAAGCTTGATTCCCCAGTTATGGGCAATCCCAATCCTGCAAATTCTTTCAAGGAGGAAGCAGGACTTAATTTTGGTGGAAGGATGAGGAGGTGGGCAGACTTGCCTAGAAGGGTTTAACTATGACTCACGTCCTTGTGTCTTGGTGCTCTGTCCAACTGGTTCACCGATGTTTGCCCAGTAACAATGTAGACATGGGGTAAGCAAGGCCAGAGTTGTGGGGAGCCCTACCCTGGCCAACTGTGGTAGACTGGGGTGACGGTGAATCCAGCTGGTCATCAGAGTGGCCCGGAGGGGGGGCCCCACTCTGGTGGCTCTGATTTCCCAGGCGTAGAACGTGACGTCTCTGTGCCAACTGGAAACCACCACGTGAAATATCACAAGCTTTCCTCCCAGACCCCTGACTGCGATCGGGGTTGGAATCCGGGAATCCAGGACTGTGTACTCAGCGACTAGCGTCTCCCAGAGGAGAAGATGGAGGAAGTGGTAACCACTGAGAAAAGCTGCCAGAGTTAAAAGGGAGCCAACTCCAGAGTCAAATGGGGCTAAAATCCTCACATGCTGTGTGACTTTGGGCAAATGACTTAACCTCTTTGTGTCCAGTCGGCATAGAGACGTCACGTTCTATGCCTGGGAAATCAGAGTCACCAGAGTGGGGCCCTCCCTCCAGGCCATTCTGATGACCAGCTGGGTTTGCCGTCACCCCAGTCTACCACAGTTGGCCAGGGTAGGTGTCCCCACATCTCTGGCCTTGCTCACCCACGTCTACCTTGTTACTGGGCAAAAACTGCACTTTGCTGTCTGTGCAATGGGCTGATGCTAGTTCCTCTTGCAGGTGGTTGGTGGGGATGAGGTAGGGGTTTGAGTCAATGAGTTAATTCTCAATGTGTGCGTGCCTGACACAGTATTTTTTTTTAGATATATTTGACATACAACATTGTATAGCTGTAAGGTGAACAACATACTGCTTTGATACATTTATATTACAGTGTGGTTACCATTGTAGTATTAGCCAATACCTCTGTCACGTCACGTAATCATTATGTCCTCTAGTGTTGGAAACAAGTAAGATCTAACCTATTAGCAGGTTTACTGTTGATAATCCAGTTTTGTTTATAATCACTGTACTGTGTTTCAGGTCTTGTTTATTTACTTAGAACTATTACTTATCATATTTATCTACAGATTGCAAGTATACAATATTTTAATGACATTATTACCTATCGTTGAAGTCCCAAGAAAACCTCTCCTTCATAAACCACTCCCAACGAATCCCCAGCACAATACCCATTCCAGAGCTCTCCTTGCTGTGCTTTACATCTTTTGCACACGTATCCCATCGTCCCACTGGTATTTTAGCTCGTCCAGTCCGGCCCCCGAGGATGTAGTTCTCTCCTTTTCCTGATAGCATTTAGCACCACCTGAACACATCATAGGCCCCCTGGCCGCTGTAAGCTGAAGGGTCTCTTCAATCTTCAGTTCTGGGGGTTGGTTGGGAGCTTCTGAACTCCCAGAAGGGAAAATGTTTGAGATGGAGGAAGGGAAGGCAGAATTACTGGTTTCAAAATAGGAAAAGAAAATGGCCCAAGTCTGAAAAGCATAATTGATTGTTTCCATAAAACATATGGCAACCAGTCAACGGCATCTTAATTGAACCGTTTTATTTTAGAGTACATTTAACTGTCCGTCGAGGGATGAATGCATAAACAAACTGGTTTATCTGGTCCATAGAATAGTATTCAGCCATAAAAGGTGTGAAGGGGGCTGACATGCTACAAATAGCTTGAAAGCGTGATGTTCAGTGAAAGAAACCAGTCACTGAAGGCCACATATTGAACAATTCCGTTTATAAGAAATGTCCAGAGGAGACGACCCCATAGACAAAAAGCAGGTCAGCGGTGACTTGGCCTGGATGACGAGCATCAGTGACTGCTTAATGGGCACGTGGTTTTCTTTTGGGGTGATGGAAATGCTCTAGAATTAGTTGTGATGGCTGCACGGCTCTGTGAATACACTCAACACCGCTGACCTGTGCTCTCTGGGTAGGAGAGTTGTATGGTACAAGAGCTCAAAAAGTGGTTTATAAAAAGCACACTTGTGAGAAGTAAATCCATTTGAGGAGGAGCTAGTCCATGAGGCTGAGAGAGGAGGGGCCCAGGAAGTTGGCTGCCTGGAGCTGAAAAACCACAGGGCAGAGGTGGAGGGGAGGTTGAGGCGAGGAAGCAGAGGCGGGGCCTGCGAGCTGACGCTGAGCGCCTGAGCGCCGAGCATGAGCCTGCCCACCCCCAAGGGCCTTGTCTTCGTGGCTGGCGATCCTCACAGGAAAAATGCCGCAGCTGTCCACCCTTCCATGGCAGCCATCTCCAAGGCCTGCCTTCGCCCACCCTGGACAGTGGGAAGGACAAGCCAAAAATCAGACTTAAGAACTAGACAGTGGTGATGGGCGCACAGCATCATGACTGTACTCACGCAATGCCACCAAACTGCCACTTCGAAATGGTGACAATGGTACGTTTGAGGGGTAGTAGACTCCAATAAAAAAAAAAAATCAAAGTATCAAACCGTGTTGCCTTCTGTCCTAAGAGCTCCATTTACAAGGCTGAAAAGGCAAACCTTTTTCCCCCTAGGCTGGTCCCCTTCTTTTGTCAGAAGCCCCCTCCCTTCCTTCCTCCTGGCCCGGGTGCTAAGAACTTGATTGGAGGCTTCTGATTGGCGGGGTCTTTGTCCTGGAAGCCCCCTCCCCTCGCATGCCATTGGTCTGGGAGAGGGGGTTGAGGCTGAGCCTGCCCCTTTGGGAAAGAAGGTTCCTTTCAGGGCTGTTCTAGCTGCCCTGGAGAGAGAGAGGCTGGTGGTGTAGGGCTCCCTCTGGCCAGCAGCAATGCTGGTGCCCACGGGGCTCCTTGGTCTGGCCCTGCTTTGGGCACTGGCGGCAGTGACTTCAGGGAGTAAGTAAAGCTGCTGCTGTCCTGGTTCTGCCTGGGGTGAAGGGGCAGCAGCCCAGGTCCTCCTGGGACAGCATCTCTGTAGCCAGATGCCTGCTTACCTGTCCCTCGGCTGCCTTCCATGGTTTTGCCGTTCATGGGGAAAAGGAAGGCGAGATGACAGGTGGCTCTCTCATCTCTTGCTCCCATCTTCCACTAACATCCTCTGGAAAATGGGACCAGATCTAGAATCCTGAGTGCTAGAGGCTGACTTCTAGGCTTCTTGAGCCCGTGCGTGGGGATGCTTAGCTGTCTACAGGGGCGTGAGATGCTGTGCTTGGAATGAAGCAGCTCCATGTTGCAGACTTAACGCCATGAAATGAGCTTGTATTTGTTGTCTCTTTATTGCAGGAGGGGCTAGGCTGTACTAGCCAATAAAACTATACTGAGAGCCAGTATGTAGTTTAACATTTTCTAGTAGCCACATTTTTAAAAAATGCAAAAAAAAAGTGCAGTTAATTTTGAGACTGTATTTTATTTGACCCGGTGTATCCAAAATATCACTAGAAAAGATAATCAGTATTTTAAAAAAGTGTTAATGAGATGTCTTTTCCTCTTTTTGAAATGCAGTGTTTTATACTTAGAGCATGTTTCGAGCTGGATGTGAAACTTTCATTGCAAATACTTGATCTGTATTTAGACTTCCTAAAATTTAGAGTCATTGTGTATACTGAGTTGCTTCAAAACCTACTTGAAAGTTTTCCCATAGCTGACTTTAGTATCTGTTTTTAATTTTAATTTTAAATAAAGTAAAGTTATATAAAATGGACAGTTTCTCCATAATACCAGCCACATGTCAGATGCCCAATAGCTGCGTGGGGTGGCAGCTATATACTGAATGGTGGTCGTCAGATCACAGCTGTTCCATTTGCTCTTTTAAGCACCTGTTTGAGTGATACATAGTAGTACTTGGAAATCTGTGTTGGCTGGATAAATGAATGAACAGGGATCAGAACTGACACCTGAGAAAGCTGAGACGAGACTCAATGTCATTGCCAAGGCTGTCGGGTGCCGTTAATTTCAGTCCATTTCAGATCTGTGCCTAGAAATGAGTAGGATCTGATTGGAAGATTTATTGCCTCCACCCACTCAGTGTTTTCCCTCTGTGGTTGATCTGTTTAGTAGGATTATTGACTGGTTTTTGTTTCTCTGAAATCTTTTCCTTGTAATTTAAATGTGTCTGTGTTTCTAAGAGCTTGAGAATTGGGAAGGGAACAGATTTAATTCACGCAGAATGCTCTTTGGACACGCCTTGCTTCTGGAGCTCACAGTGGATCGGGGCTTGCAGGCTAGGCTGTTTTGCAGCATAGCTGGGGGTAAAGAAGATGTAGGGGTTGTCTGTCAGGCAAACAAATAGAATACCGGGTCTCTGCACAATTGGGAGTTTAGTGATTATGCATAAGCACATTTAATTTGTTGCCCAGAGTCCAAGTTACCAAAGAATGGAAGGAAAGTTGGAAGGGAAATCGATTGGGTTAAATGTCTTTGAAATGTGGCTTTATCCATCAATATTCTACTTAAATGCAAAGAGCATTTTATTAAATGAGATAAGACATTCAGGGAAGAAAAAATAAACCCTGCCAAATATCCTACCATGTTCTATTGTGTCAAAGGGTCTAAACAAAATGGTGTAAAAAGCACTTTCCCCATTTTGGGGACATGTTTTTATTTTCAAAGGATTAACTTGGGGACATGTGTAATGATCAACTTAGGCATGATAGGGTAGTTTTGTGGATGGAAATGGTATTTTTGAAAAGCTGTTGTGTGGAGTGGCTGCAGATGGTCCCCCGGCTAAGGCTGTTCTGGCAGGGCACAGATGGCTCCCAGGAAAGATCCAGGCAAAGCGGCTGGCAGAAAGGACAAATGGGGGTTGACATTAGGAGGAAGGGAGGGCCCCCAGGTTGGGATGGTGGACAGGGAGATGCTGACCCTTCCCAGGGAGGGCCTGGGGCCCCCTGCAGAGCGTCCTGAGTAGCCTGAGGCAGGAGGATGAGGAAGTCTGTAGTCTGTTCTGTTTATAGGAAGTGAACTGTGGATGGGGGGGAGAGGTGGGAGGCTACTGCAGCCATCTAGGCTAGAGAAGGGGCGGCTTTGTCTAGAGTGATGGCCGTGCAGGTGGAGACCCACGAGGGAGAGAGAGGGGAGTCTGCATTTGTTCATGGAATTGGCACACCTTGCTGGCATGCTAGACTTGGGTTTGGTGCTAAGGGTAAAAGACGACTTCCAGGTCACCAGCTTGAGCAATGGCAGGGGACAATGGTGCCAGTACCCAACATGGGGAAGGACAGGTGGGGTGAAGGGTGGGGAGATCATTCCCAGCTCTGTGAGGGACAGGAGAGCTGCCATTCTCTCTTCCTGTCCCCTTGGTCCCCTGGGCCCTTAAGCGTCCTCCTCCACTCTGGAGTGGGCTGTTCCATGCTTCCTTCTGGCTTTGTGCTGGCCCTCTCTGATTTGTGATTTCTGAAATTCCAGATTCCCTAGAGGAACAGGTGGCCTCCTGCCCGACAGCATGCACAGGTGAGCGAGTCTCTCCGGAGACCTTATCACAGGGACATGAAGCAGGACAGGGGTGGTTTTAGGGGATGAAGCTGATCAGCCGCAAGGTATGCTGAGGGGCAACCCCACAGGCCTCGTCCACAGGCTTCGTCCACATTCTGAGGCCAGTTCTGAAAGGTCACTTAGTCATCAGCAGTTAGAGAAGCAAACAGCACACCAGGGTAAAATGCCATAGACATCCCAGCCTCCAAGGTGAGGCGCCTTGAGGTCCCCAGGTAGCATGAACGACTTTGTTCAAGTGACTCCATTTGTATCTTGGGTGGAGTAGGTGGCAGAGCCTTGGGGAAAATTCTTTGGAGAGAAGCGTCTGGAAATGTGAGGTGGTTGTGGGACCTCAATGAAATTGACATGAAAATGCTAATTCCATTGCCAGCCCGGGGGGAAGGGTGGGGTATCATAATTGGGTTTCCCAATTGTATTCCTGGCCTAAATAGATGGTTAGAGAGGTGCAAACCTCTCTGCTCCCTAAATCGGCCCTTCTTCAGAGCAACTACTCCCCTCCCCACCAACTCCAGTACTCCAGGGCTGGCAACTTTACAGCGCTGTCCTCTGTAGAGGCTGAGGATAACCTCCCTCCCCTCACACGCCCTCTGTGTCCACAGGGCAGTAGGTGAGGAGTCAGACTATCAAGGTTTGAATCCCAGCTATGTGACCTTGGGTACATTAGTTAACCTCTCTCAGTCTCAGTTTCCAGCTCCATAAAATGGAGAAAATAAGAGCGTTCACCTCCAAGCTAGTTATGACGTTGAAAGAGTTATGCAAAGGTAGATCGGTGGTTCTTAACCCAGATAATTGCACCCCCAGGGACATTTTACAATGTCTAGAGAGAAGGTTGTCACAACTGGGAGATGCTACTGGCCTCTAGTGGGTAGAGGCCAGAGATGCTGCTAAACACACTACAGTGTGCAGGGTGCCCCCACATAGAATATGCAGCCCAAAATACTGATAGTGCCAAGGCTGAGTGACTCCAAGATGTGTAAAGCTCTTAGAAGGAGGCCTAGCACACGACAATACTAGTTAACATTGATAAAGCACTTACTGTCTTAATTTTCCTTTCTACCCTTGTTGGGATATGCAGCCACCCAGTTTTCCCCAATGCTGGGAGCAGGTAACTCATGGTCCAGATGGAAAGAGGGAGGTAGGAGCAAGGATGCCTAAATACCTTCTGGAGTTGGGTCTCAGAGGGTGATGAATTGTCAAGGTAACACAGTGCCCTCTGTCTGCCCTCCAGGGTCAGCTGATCCCCGCCTCCTGGTGGGCACCAGGTTTACCTATTGCTTTTCCACCAACACCAGCACAGGCCTGCAGGCGGCCCAGGTGGAGGGCAGCGGCCTTGGCCTGCAAGGCTTGGTCATCCTCGATGTGCTTGGGCCATGCCAGATGGCCTTATGGGTAAGTGTCTTTGGGCAACCAAGGGGTCACATTTATACTAGGAAGGACCAGGGGGAAGCCACACCCCCCAAGTTTCTAATTTGCCTGGTAAATGGAGAGGAGCTTTCTGAGGAATCTCAAATCCAGCAGTTGAGGACCCTGGAGGGTGACATGGGATTGTGGTGCCATTTCGGTTGTAGGAGGCGTCCCAGGGGGCCCAGTGGGTGAGGGACGGGGGTTAACAAAAGAGGGTATTCCTTGGAACAAGTAGAGCTGCAGGATGAGGGTAAGCGGTGTCCTTGGCAGGACTGAGGGTCAAAAGTGGGGAACCTGCAGGCGTCAGGAGTGAAAAAGTCAAACCAAGTCAAGGCCTTGTCGACAAAGGAACAGACTAGGGTAGAAACCCAAGGCCTGGATGGGGCTTCCTGGCACACTTTGTACTGGACACTGGCCCTGCAGTGCCTGGGTCCACAGGCTCAGGTTAAAGACAAATGGTGAGGTGAGTGGCGCTGGTGGTCCTGGACTCAGTCAAGACAGAATCATGAGTAGATGCACGTGACGGCTTTAGGTTTCTTTTCATCAAGATTTTCTGGAAGCTCCACCATGGTCTCATGAGTGGCAGTATCTCTGCCTCTTCTTTGTCCTTTTTCTGTGACTCTGTGTGTTTACTGGACAAACCCTCCCCCTACTGCATAAATAGCCTGTTAGTTTTCCTGAAGTCTTATCTCATACTCGAGAAGCATTTTTGAACTGGCTGGAGCACTTGCTGTTAAGAGTTTCTCAAACTTCTTTTTTTTCCCGCATGTTGACCACAGGATGTTTTTCCTGTGGATGGGTTGGCTCTGAGCTGCCTTAGAATTCTTAAAACTAAAAACTACCTAAAATGTCTTTTCTGGCAGAGTTCCTACTTTTTTTTTTTTTTTTTTTAGAGTTTTGTGTTGTTCTTTCATATCCATCAAAACATGAGAAGTCATGTTTTTTTCCTCAGGGCCAGTGTTCACAATGCAAGTTGTGTACTGCAGTTTCATTCATTTGCTAGGTTTTTAGCATTTAAAAAAATTTGATGATGTCAAATGTTGACCAGGAAAGGAAGAACGGACTTATTTTTGGTAAAAACGGAAATTTTACAGTAACTCAGGAAGCAATCATTTAAATGTATTTTCTTGTAGAGTATGAAAATAAGTATGCAGAGCAATGAATTTTCACAAACTAAACATGCCTGTGCCCCTACCACAGATAAAGAGAGAAAACATAACCCCCCTTATTCTCTGTTCTGGTC
Organism: Smutsia gigantea; assembly: GCA_032199065.1. Lineage (NCBI taxonomy): Eukaryota > Metazoa > Chordata > Mammalia > Pholidota > Manidae > Smutsia > Smutsia gigantea. Next base: position 65,725 of record JAVSCE010002780.1, read on the forward strand.
ACTTCTCACAAAGGCCTCCTCAGTTCTGGCACCATAGGTTAGTTTTGCCTGTCTTTGAACTTCTTTTAGTGGAATCATACACAACATTCTCTTTTTTATCTGGCTTCTTTTTATTCTTTTAAACATTTTTTATTGTGGTCAAATATACATAACCATTGTAGGTGTTCAATTCAGTGGCAGTAAGTACATTCACAGTGTTGTGTAACCATCACCACTATCCATCTCCACAAATTTCTCACCATCCTAAAGAGAAGCATTGTGCCCCATTAGATGACCACTTCCCATTCCTCCTCTCCCTCAGCCCCTGGTAATCTGTATTCAACTTTCTGTCTCTGGAATTTGCTTATAAATGAATTTGCTTATGAGGTACCTCATGTAAGTGGAATCACTTACCATGATCCATAGGTGACCTCTGTGTCTGACTTCTTCCATGTGCATGTTTTCAAGGTTTATCTACATTGTGGCATGAGTAAGAGCTTCGTTCCTTTTTTCAAAAACGTATTTTTTATTTTTTATTGTGGTTAAAAAAAAGCCACATAAAACTCTTTCAGTCATTTTTAAGTGTACCGTTCAGTAGGTTGTTATATAGATCTATATATCATCCATGTCTCTAACTTTTTGAACATATGGAATACAGTTTTATCAGATGGCTTTCAACCAAGTCGTCAAACAGTGAGGGTGTCAGAAGTGTGGCGGAGGGAGCCATTGTCCAGGACAACAACTCAGTGCCAAGTGGAGCTATATTTTACCCTAAGATTTCAAGCCTGGGTGACTAGGGAGATGAAAGACTCACTTGGGGAAAGGGAGCTGGTTTTGGTTGTGCAGAGACAGAGGATTGGCGTTTAGACAAGATGAATGAGGACTAGTTACTTTGGAAAAGTGAAATTATAGGCAGTGAAACTCATCTGTAGGGTAGTATATAGTGGTGGGCACATGTCATTGTACATTTGTCCAAACCCATAGAATCTGCACCCCAGCCCCCAAGAGTGAATCCTAATGGAAACTAGGGCTTCAGGTGCTAATGACGTGACAGTGTAGGCTCATTGATTTTAACAAGTGTACCCCCCTGGGGGATGCTGATGAGGGAGGAGGCTGTGTATGTGGATACAGGTATAGGGGAAACCTCTGTACCTTCTGCTCAATATTGCCATGAACATAAAGCTGCTCTAAAAATAGTCTATCTTTTTAAGACAGTGAAATCAGTTGTGTTAGGGAGGCAGGTTTTAGGGGTGATTTTCATCTTTAGAAAGTATCATCTTTTGTCATAAGCACATGTACACACACACACACACACACACAGCCCCCCGCAAATGTGTATTTGTATTTATACTATAGGGCCATATGCATCTCTCACCCAAACGTCCAAGGGCCTTTTTGGGCAAAACAAGAGGCTAGTGAGACATTTCTGAACATTCATCAGGGAGTGGTAGACCCCTGGCTATTTCAGTTGTGTGCCCCTTGGAGATACTTGGCATCCACCACCCAGGAACTAGAACCTTCTGTTTAAGGGAGGGCGCTCTGCCTAGCCCCCAGCCCTGGGCTGTGTGTCATGTGGGGCCCAGAACTGCCTTGTGGGAGGAGGTGCTGGGGAGGCCCTGGGATGTCCCAGGGGAGGTCACCGACTGACGACTGACGGCACTTTGTGCTTCAGCTGCAAGGCTTCTGGGTGACCTCCATCCTGGGCTCCAAGGCGGCGGCTCTGAAGGAGTCCCAGAGTTTGAGGTAAGAAGCTGGGCCTTGCTCCTGTTGGCACTGGCTGTGTGAGCCCTCGGTCCTCTTCCGTCGGCTGCTGGGCCCTGGGTACACCAAGTCAGGTTGGGAGAACCCAGGGAGGCTGACTCCTTTGCAGCAGAGAGATGCCCTCTTGGACTGAAGTTGAAAGCGGGTTCCATCTTTGTGTTTTGGCCTCATTAAGCACCCAGACCCTTGATGGGGATAACGGATTTGTCATGATGTAGAAGCCTTGAGTGACTCCAGAAAGCCTCAGTTGACCTTCCCTTACCTGGTGAAAGGACCTTGCCCTGTATTTCCCTGCTTGTCGCCCCTAATATCTGCCAAGCACATCTGGGCATCGTGCTTAGCACATTCCGGCAGATGCTGGGCACCGAGGGAGGCTTGCCTCTCACCCCTCCTTCCTTCCATCTGCCAAGATGGGGGTTTCCTGGAGACCCATGGCCTCGCCCTTCAAGAGCTAAGCCCCCCTTCTGTGACCCAGCCAAGCCTGGAATTCTCCCTCTGGCTTGTTTCCCAGGACTCCCTGACCGAGGCCTCAGTGGGTGCCAAGCTCAGTGCAGCCGCCGGCCTGAAGACAGGCCCATCTCCCCGGATTCCTCTTCCCTTTTTATTGCAAATTCGTTTGTTAAAAAATAAAGCCTTTGTGCAGGGATGGGGATGCTGCTGAGGGGCAGATGGACCCCACTGAAAGGCTTAGAGTGGTCTCCTCCAAGGGGCCAGTGAGACCTAGTGGCCCTGGGGTCCTCATCACAGATGCTGAGTCACAGGGCTAGGGTTTGTCAGCTCCTTGAGGCCGGACTGACACCTACTATTCTGAAAGGGGCGGGCGCCGTCAGCACTTCTCTAGCTCGAGGCGTGAGGCCCAGGACTCTACTCGGAGCTGGAGAGGGGGCAGTGACCTCCTGGGGAGGTACATGTAGGGACACAGCTGTTCCTCAGGGTTCTGTCTGTCTGGCTGGTGGGTTTAGGGGCTTCACTGTTGCTCCTCCTCCGTGCGGCCCCTCTATCTTCTATCCCCACCCACTACTGTGGGACTTGACCGTCCGGCACCTCCCGCCCTCCTCCTCCCCGCCTCTGGCGGGTACCAGACGCAGGCTCCTTTCCACCGGGTGAGGAGTGGGGCGAGGAGCATCGGGCTGAATTCTGGCGCCAGCTTCTCCCTGATTTGCTGTGCGACCCCCTCCAGGAGCTCCCCCTCTGTGGGCCTTGGTTCCTCACCTCTACAATGACTGAGTCTGTCCAGCTCAGGGTTTCTGAGACCCTTGACCCCGAAGCCCACCTGGGCTCCAATCCCAGCTTTGGCCCCCAATCCCAGCTTTGGCCCCGAGCAAATCACTTTACTGCTCTGAGCCTGGATTCCTCATGCTGAGTTCCTTCCCTAGTGAGCTGGGAGTAGGAGGAGCCTTTGAAGCAGGAAGCTCTTCGAAGCTCGGCTGTTTATTATTTCATGCTGGGCTCATGCATGTACTTTTGGTCCAAGTGGCAACAGGCTGGGGACAGCTCTGAGTGAAGAGTTGGCTTCCTCTTCCGTTGTTTGATTCAAAAGTTTCTGGAGAGCCCAGATGAGAGGGAAGCAAGGCCATCTGGGAGGATGTGGGTGCCTCCTATGGGGGCTGACCTGTAGGAGGTCAGGAGGAGCAGGGGCGCCACTGGACCCAACAGTGAAGAGGTGGCGTGGTGCCATAGATGGGCACTGCCTGATGCCCGCCCTGCTGCTTGCGGTGCCACCCTGGGCCGCCACCCGCTCCTCTTCATACTCCGCGCAGGGCGCATGACCCGCCTGTGTCCCCACCACGCAGAGCAGCGCTGGATGCTGAATGTCAAGTGCGCTCTGCCGAGCCTCCTGCAGGGCCACCCAGGGGCACATGGCCCAGAGACCGTGGAGGAGGTGAGGCTGGGAGCCTGGGGAAGGGGAGGGTGGTGCAGGGGTGGAGCGCAGGGCTGACCCGGTCCGCTCGCCCAAGGTGGATGTCCTGGGCAGGTGTCCCACCACATACCAGCCACGCTGCACAAGACCAAGGACCTGGCGTGATGCTCCCTGTGCAGGGCGCTCCCAGGCCCTGCCCGGGGAGGTGGGGGGGGGGGGAGTAGGTGGGCGGGGCCTCCTTACCGTCCTCCCTCCCCTCTTCTCTCCTGGCACAGCTCCTTCTGCAGACAAAAATGTTTTGCATTTAG